>CM021101.1:794395193-794453493 GCA_007115665.2 Sequoiadendron giganteum | reverse complement strand
ATATATATAAATATATAATATAGATAAACATACACATTTATATATGTGTGTGTGTATGTTTATGTATATTATATATGTGTATGTTTATATATATCTATAGTAATCTTTTTAGTTCCAATTCTGACTACTAAATGGCATTTTTCTCAAAATCTAGATCATGTTGGCAATTGTAGGAGGGTTTAATGGTTTATGTGTATCTATAGGCATTATGGTAGTAAGAAAGAGAAAAAGTAAAATAACGACCAGAAGGCCAAGGACCTGTTTACCACAGGGAGTGAAATTACAAGTGGTTGACTTAGATGATGGTGACACTTCAACCAACCCACCTCAGGATAACATAGCTAGTGATCCAGTTGTTGACAATGTTACAGAAACAATGGATGTTGCTGACAAATATCAACAACATCATAGACAGAAGACTAAGAGAAATAATGACAAGTGGACACAAGAAGATATGGACCATGCCATCAATGATGTTGACGAAAATTTCTTTTCTATAAGAGCAACAATAAAAAAATGGGGAATCCCTGCTAGCAGTTTAACATATTGGCTATCAGGATTGACAACAACAAAAAGAAAGGGACCACCAACAATCCTTTCTATTGAAGAAGAGCTAGAAATAGTTGACTGGTGCAAAGAATTGTCTCAGCTTGGTCGTGGATTGGAGGTTATTCATTTGAAATCACATGTGGCTCATATTTGTCAAATGAGGCCAAATCCATTCAAAGATGGTTTACTAGGCAGATCATGGTGGATGGGTTTCCACAAACGTCATCTCGGATTGACCATAAGGATTGTAGAGGGTTTAGATAGGGATAGAGCTGTTATGTTACGACCAAGTATTGTGGAAGATTTCTATGATAACTTAGACAAGTTATATAATGCTAATCAGTATGGACCAACCAAGATATGGAATTGTGATGAAACATGTGTACAAGCAGGCATAAATTGTGGGATGCGAGTGATTACAAAGTTGGGTAGCAGAAGTGTGCCACATATTTGATCTAAAAGTAGAGAATGGATAACAATATTATGTTGTATTAATGTAGCAGGTCATAGCATTCCAGGATTCTATCTTTTTAAGGCAAAAAGACAACTGAAAAATTACATTGCTAATTGTGAACCAGGAGCCTGCATGGTAGCACAACCACATGCTTGGATGACCAAATATTTATTCTTGAATTGGTTGGATCATTTTGCTAGATCAGTTCCAGGTGGGGTTTCACCCACAAACATACATCTCCTTATTTTTGATGGGCATGGAAGCCACATTGCTTTAACCACAATCCAAGAGGCTAGATCTCTAGGTATTGATCTTCTTACACTGCCTGCCCATACCAGCCATAAATTGCAGCCTTTGGATGTAAGTGTTTTTTCACCATTCAAGACATATTTCAAGTTTGAGAGGTCCAAGTGGATGGCAAAACATCCACACTTAGAAATAAGGAGAACTGAATTGGTAGAGCTTGCAAGAAAAGCTTTCAAACATGCTCTTGTTCCTAATAACATCATTGCAGGTTTTCAAAGAACTGGATTTTGGCCACTGAATAGAGATGCACTCTATAAAGATATGAGACCAAGTGAGGCATTCATTGTAGAAGATGATAATGAGCTTGCAGGAATTGCAATAATTTTAAGATTGGCTGGTTATGAAGAGACTGTTGTAGAACAATGCTTGGAACAAATGGAAATAGAAAAATCACCAGCAACCATAGACCCAAAAGAAGGCATAATTTCACCAACTCATGTCAGCCAAATGGAAACAGAACAATTAGCAACAAAAATAGACCCAGAAGAAGGCATAATTTCACCAACTCATGTCAGCCAAACACAGTATGACATGAGCTTACCAACACAAATTGACTCACCAAATTGGGTTCAAGAAAGAGCAAAAGAGCTAGGAGTACAGATTGATTTCCAAGGTGAAGAAATCTCATTATCCATACCTTCTCCACCTCCACTACCAAGGTCTAAAGTGATTCATTATTATGCAGATACATCAAAGTGGGATACTACAAATATGGAACCTAATGGAGTTGAAGAAAATCAAGGTGGATACAATGAAGGTTCACAAATGAAATCTGAAGCTTTTGGAGCAAATGAAGAGGTTTTATGTAGTCAAGGATCCTTAAAAAAGTTTCTGAAGCTACCTATCCAAAGGGTTAGAAAGAGGTCCACTACCTCTAATGATAATACACTTAGATTGGGCAAGCTATCTCAAATACTTACTGCTACTGATTACATAATATTGCAGGAGCAACAAGAAGCAAGGAAGAAACAACAATGCAGGAGCATCCAGTGGTGTAAGGGCAATCCTACATCAACCAAAAATATGTTTACTTTCATTTAGAGTTTTGTATATGTTTTTGCATTTCTCGATACCCTTTTCATCGAAGAAGAATTCCCAACTTTCAGAATTGCTTTACTACTTTTTCTGTTCGACTGCTATTTTTAGCAGGTATGATTTTGAAGGCGTGAGGAGACAAAAATTTAAGGGAAGCTTCATGACAGAATAATAAACACTTTGGTGAAAGAATCAGGCGAAGATCATTCCCGATTCAAAAGTTATTCAAGTTTTGGTTTTTGCTTTTTGCCCTACAAAATCTTCGGAGCTAATTTTGAGGGACTTAAAGGCTCTGGATGGGCCCAAAAATTGGCGGAAAACAAAAGTGGTTAGCCTTTAGGCCCCACTTTTTGGCACTTCATTTTCGTAAGACATTTCCGAAAAGGTATTATCATTGAAGATCCGACAGTTAGATCTTGAGTTAGGGCTTCCGAAAGTTTGTGCATAATTAGAATGTTGTTTTTGGCTCCAAATGGAGAATTGGGCTATTTATGGGGTAGTTTCTGATTTTTGTGAGTAGTTTTTGGTAAAGAAGATCGCATGTTGTGAATAGGGGAATTTCTATAATTTCTTTTCTGTAATTTGCATGTATTACAGAACTCGAGGATTGGAGATCCTCTGGATGTAAGAGTTTCATACTTTGAAAATAATAAGATTTGTTAGTTTTTTTTTTTTGTGTGATTTTCTATGTCTCGAGTTGCACCCTCATCAATAATATTGCAGGAGCAACAAGAAGCAAGGAAAGTTGAACTTGAACAACAAAAAGCAAGGAAGAAACAACAGATGGAGGCAAAGAAGCTTCATCGAATTGAACAAAGAAAAAGGAATGAAGAGTAAAAAATTGAAAGGCAACTAATGAAACAAAGGAGAGAGGAAGAAAGGCTACAAAAGCAAAATGAGAGGGAGTTGAAAAAGAAACAAAGGCAGCTAGGTAAGAATAGGAATTCAACATATCCTTCAACCGATTTAGGGGAGAGGAGTACTCCATCAACCCCCCTCTCTGATCATCATCAAAATTTAAGAGATATCTACCAAATTTTAACCCTTGCATATGCTGCCCTTACTAACTTCCAAGTTAGTTTAGATAAGAATCCAACATTAGATGCGAGTAGAGCAAGTCAACAAAGTACTCCAACAATTCCCCTGCTTGAACATCATCTGACTTTGAGAGATATGTATAACATTTTAACCCCTACCTATGTTGTCCTTAACAACTTCCAAACATCTACTAGCCATAGCCCCCCTCATTCCCCTGTCAAACAATTTCAATTTTCTAGCTTTTTAGAAGAGCATATGTTTGGTTATCTTGCTCCTATTACACCTCATGTTGACTTAGCTAATCCAAAAAACACTACAACAGATAGTCCTATGGAGGAGCCAAAACCATTCCCTGGCTTTATGGTGAATTAATTACATATTGAATATGCAGGCAAGGCCTACTTTGCAATATCCACATGCTGGTCATTCTAGAATGTTATTTTCTAGATGATGTAACCTTTTTTGCAGACCATGGCTATTACTTTGCAATATCTACAAGGTGGTCATTTTGGAATGTTATAATTTTCTAGATGATGTAACCTTTTTTTGCAAACCAAGGCTACCTTGCAATATGTATCAAACTGGCAATTTTGTAATGTTTTAGAATTCCATATATTGTAACATTTTTTGCAGATTATAACTACTTTGCAATGACTATAGGTTTCATCATTTTGTATTGTTTCAATTCTGCAGACCATGAAATGTCTACATGCATTTCATCTTGTAAAGTTTCAATTTTCTAGACAATGCAATTTTCTTTTGTAGAGCACACCTACTTTGTAATATTTAAATTTTGCAGAGAATGTAAAATGCCAATAACTGTTTGTTTATTTGCTTATCATATGGAAGCTTGCAACAATCCAATTATCACCAGAAAATCTTAATATCTTTGGATGCTTTCTAATTTATCTCTAATGGCAATCATTTTCTAGAGGTAGAGGGGAGGGGTAGTGAAAGCCCAAACTGGCTTCACAACAACAATTGGGCTAATAAGAGATACAAATCTGATGCCCATATCTCCTCAACATCCTTGATCACATTCTTCCAGGTCGCTAAATGAAATTTATTTTTTGACTCTTGTTTCCCACCTTGCTAAAGGAAGTTTCTTATTTTTTCATCAAGTTCTTACCAATCTTAAAACCAAATTTTATACTCTTTATTTGATGAGGGTTAAAGCTTCCTCTGATCTATATTTGAGAGCCTTTGTCACTATCCTTACCAGTCTTAAAATCAAATTTTATACTCTAAATTCCCCCCTACTGAAATCAAGAATTATTCTTCAATCGACTTTTGCACTGATATAATGTGTTGAAACCGTATTTCTAAATTCCACTTTGATTTCATCTATGATAAATTAACATTTTGGATGTAAAATACACTTGGAACATCCAATGCGTATGCAAAGCATTACCATTACTCTGCTACAGGCTCATCATGAAAATTCATATAGAAATCAATAGTGTGCTTGCCTAATATTTAATGGACCTAAGCAAAACTTATTTCATTATATTTGGCACTCGACATACATCACCAGAAACAAAACTTTTAAATATCAAAATTTGTTTGCTAAATCAACATATATTTTGCTGAGGGATTCAAAATGCAACCTAAAAGGTCTTCAAAATTGAGAGAGAACCATCGACTTTCTTTTAGCTATTGGATAAATGAGGTACATTCATAAACCTCAACAAAAATTAGACGCTGATTTTTCCATCACTCTAATCTTCAAGCTCAATTATCTTCACAACTACTGAATCACCTATTTTTGGCATACAACAATTCGATCATGAGGCTTAATTTAATTCATAATTAAAAACATGGAAGTTCCTAAAATATTAAGAGGCTTATCATGTGTGTTGTATGATATTAAAATACCGATACCATATGATATCAAAGTGGGAAGTGGGAACACATAAATATTAATAAATGAAGTATTATAATTTGTAAGGTGTATGACATCTAGTTTTAATATTCTCTCAGTTTTTTAATATTTAACAATGTAAAAGAGAAAATTATAATAACGAATTAGTCTTAAGGATTAAGAAATCCCAATTATATTGAAACAACTAAACTTTTATGTGCTTGTAGACTACATCAAAGTAATTGCAATAGTAATTAAGGTGACCACCACCTCTATCAAACCCCGTTTATGTTAACAAAATCCACGTTGATGAAGATAAGGCTGATGAAGTCAATGATGATGAAGTGATGTTTATGTGGGGTAAGCCCATAATACTGGTCTAAATGAGGTACATTCATAAACCTGAACAAAAATCATACGCTGATTTTTCCATCACTCTAATCTTCCAGCTCAATTATCTTCACAGCTGTTGAATCACCTATTTTTGGCATACAACAATTCGATCATGAGGCTTACTTTTATTCATAACCTATTTAGTATCATAAAGCTAAATTGTATGTTCAATTGTCTGAAATTGTTTATATGTAAAATTCATAACCCTGCTTCTAAATATTTTTTAAAGAAACCTTTTTTTTCTTAGATTTTCCTATTTCTCATAGTTTCAAAATGTCCATTTCAGAAACTAAACCCATTTCCAGTTTCGGTTAACATATAATTTAAGGAAAAAATGAATATAGTTGGCACCCATGAGCATATTTTATTGTGACTAGTACAACACAGGATATGTTTTTTTACACTTATAGCTAGGGATTAAACAGACTAATGAATGATTTCTTTATTTTTGTATCCATTTCTTTACATTGTATCCATTCGTTGAAATTTTCCAAGAGACGATTCCAACAACCTGCATGCTCCAGTGCAAAAGTTGATTGGAACCCCCGGATATCTGAAGGAACAATTCCATCTTGAGGAAATAAAGACTAAATTTTGATTTCAGCAGGGGGGGAATTTAGAGTATTATAAACACTGAATTTATATCTGTAAAGTTCTTGATTTTGCAATTTTGTTTTGAAGAATCACTTAGTTTTCTACCCAGTTTTAATTTTTTTTTCAGCCTAACACAATATCACAGGATGATGATCAATTCAATAAAAATCCTAAATGAAACATACCAAAAAAGATAAAATTCCTTTGGAGATTTTGAATCGTAACCAGATTCAAGCCAAAGAAATTTGTATAGACCACAAAAAAACAGAAATTTCCATCAAGTTAAAAATTGAAGTTATTACACACAAAGATCAGAGAAATTTAAGCAACAAAAAAGAAATGGTTCATAGCCTCATTAAGGTCATAAAAGACCTTACCAATTCCATAGATCCAAACTCCGATTGGAAGCCGTCCATTGAAGACCCCTCCAGAAGATGAGGCGTGCCCTGCACAACCCAAAACGCAGTGAGAAAACAAAAATAAAGCTAAATAATGCAATTAAAAATCACTGGATCCTTACTTTCTGGACATGTCCCTTCCATGGTTGCAGCTGTGAATCTTTCTAGGTGACACGAAGTGCTTGGAGGTAGCACAGAGGAAAGGAGGAGGTCGAAGGAATGTGGCAGCGACAACAATGAAACACCGGTTCAATTATTAGGATACCAAAAATAGGGTTAGGTTTACTTTATTTACTCATTCATAGTTTACTAATAATATTTAAATGCAAAATATACAAATTAACAAATAATATATTATAGTTTTAAGGCAATTAATAAATAAAAGTTGTTTATTTGTATTTAGCTATTAATATTAAGATGTGTAATTTATAATTATGAGTTATTCATATTAGAGTGTATAAGCAATTTACTTTCATGAGAAATTGCTCAACTATTGGTGCAAGTCATTTGAAGATTGGGGGTGGTAATTCACTACGATGGGTAAGGGGTTAGAAAAGTGGTGTTTTGGATACTTTTTATGATAACACATATTCTAGATATCAAAATTGCTCACGACAACTTGAAACCTTAGTTATAAATAATCAACTAATAGAAGAAGATTGTATTAAATTTTTAGAATCATCGATATCGAAAAGTTAGATTTTGAAAAACACGAAGTTAAGGTGCGTGACTACTGGGTCCTTTCCCCTAGCACTTTAGGTAGCTTGCAGAACGAAGGCTTGCTGGGCGATACGGCCATCGGCCTCAGCAGTGATGCAGAGCACGGGTTTACACGGTCTGAAATGTATACGAAGAGTCTGGTGGGTTCTGTGGAGGTCTATGACCGTTACGTGTTTCTTTGCTATAAAAGCCCCGAGAGTTGGCCGCCTAAGGTGGAGGCCGCGGAATTCGAATGGCTTCCTAGGCTCCTTGCCACTGCTCTTAAAGCTCGCAACAATGAGATTCCACGAAAGACACACTTCACAATATGTGAAGTGCGGGATGGAACTGAAACTTCAAATGGAGATGTTTTAATATTTTCCGGACATGATCAGATACAAGGGATTGACACACTTTGACGTTGATACATTTGTGGAAGAGGTGCTTGTCAAAGACACAAACTGGCTTTCAGGAAATCCTGAGATACTAGATTGGTTCTTGTTGCCAGCACCTAAACTAGATTTTAAGAGGGATGCAGAAGAGGCAGCTTACTTTGGGTTAAAACAGTTCTTGCGAGGGAAGCATGAAATGGACTGGCCAGATGTAATGGACTGGTTGGTTGGTCTGGTAATTAAATAACAATAATTGAAGTAGGGTAATGTCTGATACATGTAGTAATCATTGAACTTCAAGTGGGAAATTGTTGGGAATATGAAACCCAACTGTTTCTTTTTGACCGTTTCAACTGTGGCTCCTTCTTTTCCCTTTCAAAATCTTTTTCTTTTATCAGTTATTGAAGGTTGGATATATGGCATTGATTGTTGCTATCACTGGTTGATGTATTGCAAAATCAGATATTAATAAAATCAGTTTCTTCTTCTTTGAGAGTGGATGTAGTCTTTTTGACGAACCACTATAAATCTGTATGTTATGTGTTTGTTTATTATTTTAATTTCTGCAATCAATTTATCAATAGTTTTTACTTCGACAGAACTTTTTTTTATTGGAATAAGAGAAAAAAAAAATTACAAATACAAATAACTGCACAGCAACAACAAGAAAATAGCAGGCATCACAACAAAAGTTGATTGCGCAACAAAAGCACCATCAAAGAAACAGCAGCAACAAAAAAAAACAGAATATACAAAAAAAAATACAGAATATACAGCATAAATTGTTGGCTGCACAGCAGCACCACTAACAGAAAAAAAATAGCAGCAACACCTGTGGTAACGTTGTGATTGTTGAACCTAGCTTCCAGCAGCATCAGTTGTTGAAAATCTTCATCAGCAGTATGTTGAAAATCCTTAGGATGGACAAGCATAATGATAACATCCAGAGAAAGTTGAAAATCCCCATCACAGAGAATTCCTTTTGAAATTCTGTAAACTATTTTCAAATCTTTTCATTTGATCCCAGATACTAAGCAATGCTTCATAAGATCAATGTTAACCTGAGGGATGGTATGAAGAATGCTGATATAGAGGGCTAATTTTGAGCAGATCATCTGAGCTTCAATGTGCACAGGAAGAAAAGTATGAGAGAACGCAGCCAAACATCGAAACTTTTAAATGAAATTAATAATAACTTGTCTTGATGTCCGGGTAATGATATTGTGATGGAAGGAAAGCCCCAGAAGTGCTGCCCTCCAAGACCAAGCTCTCTTTGACCAAGCTTGAGGAAAGAGAGGTGGAAGAATGGAAAAGAGGGAGTACCATAGTTGGCAAGCATGAAAACAGAGCCAAAAAGCATGTTTAATAGATTCTTTTGGGCACAAAATTGACAAACTGGGGGAGGGCAGATGAACGAAAGACATCACCAACAGGCAACTTGGAATGGAGAACTTTCCAGGCTGTTAGTTGAGAGTGAACATCTGCTTTTGATTTTCAGATCTGAAAGCTTAACTTGTTCCACCGAGCTCTTTGACTGCTATGAAACACTGACTTGTCACATTAGAGGATTCCATACGCTTCTCGAATACCGTGGGAGAGCGAACCAGGGTAAGATTTAATCATGGGCAGTATTGTGATGATAAGGAATCCACATAGAGATAAAAGAGCGACTGCACACTTCTCGAAAACCGCGGAACCGTGAGCCTCCTCAAAAGGGTTTATCGGGACTGAAAAAGCAATTGTTTCACTGAAATCGCCTTTCAATCATCTTCCAAAAAGGAAAATTCTTAGGCATCTCAAAGACCATGCTGAGTGGACGATTCCGTTTGAAATCTGTTTTACCATTTCTGGAAAGCTTTTTTCCACTATAAATAGTGTTGAAACCAAGGGATTTATCAACGTTTCCTGTCCGGGGACTCTTCTTCTTGGTCACCAAGATCTGTGGGAGAAGAGAGAGAGTACAGCCTCGGGTGTAAAGCTTAGTTCAACTACTGTTTTTCGGCAAGGGCTGTACTCTCTCTCGTCTTCTATTACTCTTAGGTGTTAAATTCAATATGCCTGAGAAGTTTTTGCCACTTCATAAGTTGTCCAAGATAAGTCTAGTTACATTATATCCTCCGGGTTTTTATTGGCATCCTTCGGGCTGCCAGTTCTTAGCCATCTATGTTGTCAATTGCATTGCAGGTTTCAAAATCCAGATGCTGTCATTGTTTGGCCGTCTATGTTGTGAAAGGCATTGCAGGTTTCAGAACCAGTGGAGAGAGGAAACAGAGGAGGGAGGTGAGGATTAAGCCTAGAATAGGGTATGTTACATCATCCTCTTGTTATAAGGTAAGGTGAGTCATGGACTATGTTTAGATTTGAGCTGTCCAAATTTTCTTTGGATGAAGACTATTACTATCAGATAGATCTATTTTATATTTTGTCTATAGATGATTACTAATGCTCTTAGAATTGGTGAAGCTATAGTATCAAAATATATCTTTTTTCTAATTTGTGTATGGATGAATACTATTGCTCTTGGAATTTATGGTGCTTAACACTTATTAGTTATTAAATATTTTTAATTCTGATAATAAGAGATCTTAATAATCTACACAATATTTTGTCTTTTTTATTTTACTCTATGTTTACAATTGTACACCAACCAACTGATCTTACCACTTCTGGTTTATAGTTTTGTATTCAGAAATTAAATGTAGTTTATAGTCTATTGTAACTACTTTCTATTTGTCCAATGCTACATAAGTTAATGGGTTGTTTAATAATTTGATTATGTAAGAAATAAATAAAATTTAAAAGTTATAGTAATGGGATCATTTATGACATAATGTATTAGTTAAATAGTGACATTGTTGTTGTAGTTAGTAAGTGTTTTATAGTTGGTGTGCAATGCTACTAGACAATACTTATGATTCTTTCATCATTTAATTCGTTATTTTATGTTAAAAATAAATAAAGTTAAAAACTATAGTAATGGGGTCATTTATGGTAGAATGTATTAGTTAAATAGTGGCATTGTTGTTGTACTTAATAAGATTCAAACACTTACTAGTTCATTGTGATCATAGGCATTATGCCCTTGCTGATTCATTATGCTCATTGGTTTGAACCTTCGTGTTAAATTTGTTGGTGTTTAAACCATTGACTTCATGTTCTAAACCTTCATTGGACCAATTTGTTCACGAGCTTTGTGCCCATACTATTACCAAACTCACAAGTTTGGACTATTCATGTTAATATAGTTTGTTCATGTTGGGTATGAGGTCCCCATTTGTGGCCTTGTCTAACTCAAGCCAAACTAAAAATTCTCATGTTACCAAGCAGAAAAAAAGTACAAAAATGAGAATATGACATGATTTGTAAAACACTAGATTTGGAGAATAAAAAGAACATTTATATTTAGATTTGTAATTTAAGTGTAAATATTTTTCTTTTAATATTATTAATGTAAAATAATGATCCATTAAATGTTATGAGATTACTATTTATGAAAAATGGAACTTTAAAAAAATAAAGAATTTAAGGGTAAGGAATGTTGTAAGGCCCCAAGCCAACACACTCAAAACAAAACTTGATGGAATAGATTTTTTTTAAACAAAGACAATAATGTTGTTAAGGCAATAACAACAATTCAAACTTGCACAAAAAAATGCATACAAGAGTCATATGAAACACAATGATACAAAGACAACAACAACAAGATGAGGTCACTATTGCATAATCAAGATGGCAATATTGGAAGACTAATGCTCATGGGATAAATCCACCACGACGAACCTACGAGAGAGAGGAGAAAACCTATAAAATGACCAATTACACACCCACAATCGTGTTCTCTCACATCAATACAACAAAACAGGATGAGGGAATCATCAACCTCCAATCCACATGTAGACACACTTAACAACTCTAAACACCACGGTAATCCTTAACCAAAGGTTTTCTAACTAGGAGGCACAAACTCTCCACTAACTCGAATGATGATGGGTCACTTCCAAATAACCACACACTTACCAAGGCAAGGAGATGCCACAAATACTCAATTAAAACACATAGGGATATGCTCAAACCATCCCTAGACTATTGAGACTATGGAGAATAAATTTTGTTCATAAAGTTTCCCTATATGAGGCCTCAAAATACCTACGATCGACATAGGATAGAAATAGCACATCTTGGGACACTAGCACCCAACACTAGTGTCTTATAGGGGTGCTTGTGTCTAATTAGGGAGCTTGTGTCCCTAGCACACATTCCTAGCACTGGTGTCCCTATAGGGGCATTAGTGTATTGGACTTTGAGCTTCGTTAGACTAGTGAATGACCTCCAAGATCCCCAAAGAATCTTGGAACCACCTAAGAGTGTCCACACCATCCTTTGAACTCAAAACTGATAAGACACAACTCGAGGTCAAATGAAGAGTTTAATTTACCCAATCCTTGTACACTACTGACAAATGAAGGAGAAGGTAGGGATGAGTGTAATCACCTCTTCGACCCCCCTAACTTCTTCCCTAAGCAAGAAAACACATAAATTGAAAGATACAACACATATAGATTTTTACAAGGGTGCTCTAAATGACACCACACTTAAGAAATGAACTCCTAGGAGTAGGATGACTACACAATGGATCCATAACACCATTCAAGACTAAGCTCCAAGACATATATACTCATTTTAAACCAAAATAAAATATTATTACATTCATTATAAGCCCTAGATGAAATGTTCATAAGTTCATTTTACCATTACATTCTATAAGATCATAAGCATAAGCATCCATAATATGATCATGCTCAGTCCAACACTAGGTCAAGTAACTAAGAATAATTACACAATTCATTATCTATGGATTACAATCCATCTCAAGAAGAGAGGTCCGAAACATCACACTATTACAAATACATCAAATAGGAATCGAATATCCTTTGCATATATACAATTACATTTAAATGAAAGTAATCATTTACATAAAGTAAAAATCAAAGAAAAATATGGTACCATAACCAATATCATTTGTCAAACCCCTAATCCCCAATTATGCTTTCTATGTCACCCAACCTCATGGAATCAAAAGATCTACTCTCACCATTCTAGGATATAGTCACATGGGCCACAAGCACACACTCACACCAAATACATTGGGAGAAGGTTTACATTCACACTATACATGAAGAATACACTCAGCGTTTACATCATATAAAACACTCATCTAATATCACAATATGGATAAAATACAAGTCCACATTAATTACAAACATAACTGGCATATCACAAAACCATCATTGGGAACTCACCAATGTCACAGCACAAATCCACATTGGGAAAAATCATCAATACCACATCACAAATCTACATTGAGTGAACTCATCAATGTCACATCACATAATCATCTTTCGGTAACTTACTATTGGGAAAGCGCAAGGATGATCGTTGGGCCCACTCACCAATGGTGGAACACAAACACATAAGGCACTAAGATAAAATGCTAGAGAGTTAGTGAGGGAGTGTCATCACAATGCTAACCGGTATAGCATGTGGAAGTCATATGGATGAGGATCTACTTAATTTTACAAGATCGAGGCTTCCTGACCTAGCATGTATTCCCAAGTCTTTACAAGCTCTCAAGGAATGAGATGGGCATCCATTATCTTTGTTAATTAATTACCTATGTTATCAATCTATTTTAGATTTTTCATTAATGACTTCTGCCTAGAAACATGAATGCCAAAGACTTGGAGTGAATCATATAATTGGCCATCTCCTTAAAGGATTGATTTTTTCATTTTGCAACTCCATTGTGCTAAGGATTGCAAGGAACTGTATGCTACAAATCAATGCCTTTTGAAGTACAATACTGCTCAAACTTATGGTTGATATATTCCCCCATTATCTATATGCAAAACATTAATGGATTTCGCGGTTTATTTCTCTACAATTTTTTGAATTCTAAGAAAGAATCAAAGATCGGATATTTTTAATGAAAGGACACAAAATTGTACCTAGAAATACCATCAATTAAGGTTAAAAAAAATCAGGCTCTACTAAAATATAGTTCTAAAAATGAGCCAAACAAATCACTATGTATCAACTCCAAAAGCTATGAGGCTCTCTAAGGTTTTCCTTTGTCAAATTTATTTTATGGATGATTGCTAAGAATGCATCTCTAACAAACACCATACAAGAATGAATTATAGGAAATCCTCTAACCATGTCTTGTTGACTAAGTTGTTGCAAGTAGAGGTAGTTCAAGTGGCCAAAATGTTGATGGCAAAAATTTATCACTTCATCAAAATGAGTGAGTGGAACAAACAAAGGTGGATTAGGAACAAAGTGAGAACAAATAAAGGTGAGACTGATGATAGGTCTATGCAGGATCATGGGGGTCCAAAAGTAGCAATATGACAGAAAAGGCATTTTTTATTTGCCCAAAAATGTGAAATTCCTCTTTGACCTTTTATTTAGGTCTGCTAAAAAGTACATGTTGTCATGGTAACAACTAGAGCTAAACAAATATCCATTTATAATGAAATCATACAAAAAAAATTATATTTTAAAATATTAATATTATTATAATATTAATATAATATAATATATGATATATGCTATATTTTATAATATATAATATATAATATATAATTTATAATATATATTATATAATAGTTTTGATTAAGGGAAAAATAGGTTTTGAAAGGGCCTCAAAACCCTTTAATAGTTGAGAAGAGAAAGATAAAGCATGAACAAGTACAAGTAAGAGAACATTAAGCTGCCAAAAAAGAAGATTTGAAAAAAACCAGCCCAAAGGCAGCACCACAAAAAAGCCATCAAAAATCCAACAAGAGCCCAACTACTAAGCCAAATTCCTCAGGATGTCTACCACCTCCTGTTCCGAATTGTTCATATTTAATGTTGCTTTCTTTATGTCTTGGATATTGACAAGGGCCCTGCTTGCCTTTCTCTTCAGGTTTTCTCTAGTTCTTTTGCACAAACCAATACACTTCGCCTGGCTTTGATCTTTTTCAGCTTCCAGATCCATGACAGTCCTCTCCTGATACACATTCTCCATATTCTCAACCATGATATTCATTGTATACGTAGTAGATTTTAATATCTTATGGCTCATTTCCATCACTATCTGGATAGATTCTTTAATGTTCTTTAGCTTGTACTCCATAACAAAGAGCTTATCGTCATGGTTGCTCTTAGATTGCTGAAGATCTTCCATAGTTTTCTTGAGGTAGTCCACCATGTATTTCTTTTCATCTTCAGTCCATAAATCACTAGCCTTATCTCTCTCTGTTGTTGTGTGGTTAGTCAGATCAGGCCCTTCCAGTTTGCTGCTAATAGCCCTCTGATCTAGTTTTATTTCCTTAATCTAAAAAAAAACCCATCTCATTAATTTGAAAAAATCCACAGACCCATTACGAGAAATGGCAAGGCTATCCACATGAAACTCATGCCCAACTTTGAAGTAATGGTCAACAGCCTTGAGGTCATTGGGAAAATGAGGTATGTCCTCATGATCAGTTGGAGGGTAGCTAGAGTATTCTAAGGAGGGGGCCAACTGAGAATCATCTTGATTAGTTTCATAGGAGGGATCCTCCAATTGCTTTCTTTTCCCCTTCTCCTGAGGGGAAACAACAAATTTCCCTTTTTCCTTCAACTTAACATCTTCAAAACTCGGGAGTAGAACCTTAACTATGCCCTTGGAAGTCATAGGACCACTTTTAGATGGGGCACCAATTTTCGACTTACCTTTGCTCCTACCCTTCCCTGAAGTCTTTAAAGGCCGACCAACCTCATCCTCCGAATCAGTTTCCCATTCATCCTTTTCCATATAAATGGTACCCAATTCATCTCTAGCATAAACAAAGGGAGGAGAGGGATGCAAATTGGACAGAGCTGACATGGCTTTAAAATTCTAAAAAATAAGGACGAGCAAACCCTCATAGAAGAATAGGGTATCTAATAGGGTTCATACTATGGTCATTGAGACTGGCATTCAAGGAGGTGGAGAGATAGAAAGGGAAAGAAACCCTTACCTGATGTCGTAAGTGGTTGAGGAACACAAAATGGTAGCCAAAGACCCTAGTGAATCTCCCATCCAGTGTTATGTATTCCATGATCACCTTTAGCACCTCCTTCTAGAGAAATTTGATATTCTTGGAATCATAATTGTTTTTGGAAGTCCTATGCAAATCCTCTTTTTCCTTGTCAGTCTTCGGAAACTTTTTCACTACTTGGTCGGAAAGTCTCCTATCCCTATAAAATTTGATACCCTCCATGGAGAGCCCCGTAACCCCAAAAATAAGCTGCTCATCAATGGAAACCTTCCTTCCAAACAAATTAAATTTTCCATTCTTCCACTCCTTGGAAAATTTCCTAGTAACCTTGTTATCCCAACCATGGTTTTTTTCAATGTAGGAGGTAATCCCTCCTTTCTCCAACAGTGGCCACACCTTATCATTGTTCCTCATCTCCTCACAGTTTGTCAACTCCACATGGTGATGCTCACCACCCATATTGATAGAGTTACACACCCTCTTGAAAAAATCCAGAAGAACACTTAAGCTAATGGCCAAAATACCCAAAAAGCATGCAAAGTGGAAAATATCAGGGAGGCTATTAAAACCATGGTACTCCAACCTTTGATGAGAAATAATTGAATAGTAGTTCTAAGACTACATGAAGTGACATTCATAACCCTTAATTATTTAATTATATGGAGATTTAAGGCCTTTTCATGAATTCTATCATATGTCAATAAGGCTATGACATCACCTCCAACTTGTCACCCCTTACCACGGGATTATTTTGTTGGCATGAATGCCCCTGTTGGCAAAGAAATCTTCCACCGTGTTACTTTCCCGATAAGCATGGGAGATGAAGCAATTGTCAAAGGAGTTTATAATCCCCTTGGAAAGATCGATCCAACTCTCAATAGTCCAAGATTAATATATATAATAGTTTATATATAATATTACTGACTAATTTATTATATCACAGACTTTTTATTAAACAGACTTTTTTAAAAAAATGTGTAAGAAACAAAATATATATCTGTTTGGAATGGATATCTGTTCTATACAAATATCCACTTGTTGTGTGATGTAGGAGCATCTCGAGAAAGCATGCAATCCTTTTTCAACAAAATAATGGTGTTCATTTTTGGTTTGCTCTTGTTTTGATTGTGTTGGTGTATGTTGGTGCCTACCTATATTTGAAATTTATTAAAAAAATTATTTAATATTCCTTTTTAAAACACAATGCCTCATTTGGTATTTCTATTTTTCTTGAAATTAAAGGTCACAATAACAGGGTCGATGAAGGGAGTTGAGCAACAAAAGAATTTCATACATTTACACCAAAATTATAATTTGCTTGAGATTCCAAAATCCATGATTGGGCATTTGGTAGGATGGATTTTCATGTTTTGGTATTTGAAAAATCTACATTATTTAACATTGTGTGGGCCATATAATAAAAGATATATTTTTTGAAATGAATTACAACTTCTAGCATATAAGATCTTAGCAGGGGGGTCAATACATCTTATATTGGCGACCATTAAAATTTCTGTTGTAACAAAACATCATAGAATCCCAACACATGATAATCGTGGAGGGGAGACCATTTGTTGGAGTTGGGGGAAAGGGTATGTGTAGGATCATCATGGAAAAAATAGACCCTTAAGTGGTGATGAAAATTTAGAAAAATCAGAGTTAGGCAACTTAACGTAAAAATTTGAATACATTATCTATATTATTTTAAAAATATGTAAGAATAGAATTTGTAGCAAATTGAATGTATTTTCTAAACTACTAGGTTTATTTAAAAAAAATCTATTTGGTGAAAATTTGAAATTTCAATGTAGTATTACTTAAATTTTAGGGAAAAAAGAAGTAGGTGTTTGTCTAACCACCCTAACCACAATAAAATGATAAAAAAAATTTATAAGATTTTAGATATAAGTAGAGGACTCATGTCCCAATGTGATGCATATTTTTTTGTATTTTTTTCCAAGTAAATAATTAATTATGAATTTTTTATTACAACTTTTTGAAAATATAAGAACTTGTATGTTTGACCACAGATTAACTTGGTCAAAACTTCATGAAATTCATTTTTTTTAATCCTATAATATGCGAAGCATAGAATGTGACACATATTTTGGGTTCAAATACCATTTGAAAGCTATAGATGTTTTTCAATCAACCTATCAATCAAGACTTTAGTTGTAATTGAAATAGAAAATCAATAATAATTATTTATTATATTCAAATTAAAAAATAATTTATATTGGTGGAAAGCTAAGAATCTCCTTTAAAAACCCTTTGTTTTTCATCATTTTTGGGTAAAACAAATTTGTCAGCCACATGGGCGAAGTCTAGAAAAGCAAGGTAAATTGTTAAACAGATTTTTTGTGTTGGTTTCTTAGGATTGGCATGTCCTAGAAAAATTCCAAAGAAATTAAAAGGCTAACCTATAGGTAGTATGATTTGTGTCAAAAATATCAAATATCCATTTATATCCGATTTGAAACGGATATTTGATTACATCTGATTTGAAATGGATATCCGATTTAATTAGATATCTGATTTGAAACGGATATCTGATTTGAAATAGATATCTGATTTGAAATTGATATTTGATTTAATCGAGTATTCGATCTAGTCGGATATCCGAATATCCGATTTGAAATAGATATCCGATTAAATCGGATATTCGATATATTTTATATATGATTTAAAAAAATGTAATATAGTTTATTATATGTGATTTTAAAAATGAAATAAATAGTTTACAGTTTTTTTATATATCTAGTTTATAAGATAAAATATAGTTTATAATTTAATATATAATACACAATTTATGATAATTTGTTACGAAATTATGTATAATATATAATATATTATATTATTATGTATAATATTTAAATATTATTTCTATATTTTAGTTAATTAGATATCCGATATATTTTATATATTTTATTTAATTGGATATTTGATATATTTTATATATGATTTAAAAAAATGTAATATAATTTATTATATATGATTTAAAAAATGAAATAAATAGTTTATAGTTATTTTAATATATCTAGTTTAGAATATAAAATATAGTTTATAATTTAATATATAATACACAATTTGTGGTAATCTCTTACGAAATTATGTATAATATATAATATTACATTATTATGTATAATATTTAAATATTATTTCAATAATTTAGTTAATGTATAAATATTTATATATATATATATATATATTACTAATATATAAAATATTTAAATATTATCTCTTTCCCTCTCCCTCTCCCCCTCTCTCTCTCTCTCCCTCCCTCTCCCTCCTCCCTCCCTCTCTCTCTCTCCTCTCCCTTGCCCCCTAATTCTCTCTCTCCTCTCTCTCCCCTTCTTCCCCTCTTCTTCCCCTCTCCATTCCCCCTCCTCTCTCTCTCTCTCTCTCTCTCCTTTTTCCTCTCTTTCCCTCTCTTCCCTTTCCTCTCTCTCTCCCTTCTCCTCTATCACTCTCTCTCCCCCTCTCCCCTTCTTCCCATCTTACCCTCTCCCTTCCCTCTCTCTCCCTCTCTCCCTCTCTATGTCTCCCTTTCCCTCTCTTTGTCTCTGTCTCTCTCTATCTCCTTCTTCCCTTCTCCCTCTCTCTCTCTTTCTTCCCCTCTCCCTTCCCCTTCCTAACTCTCTCTCTCTCTCTCTCCCTTTTCCTATCTCTCTTTTCCCTCTCTTTCTCTCCCTTGGCCTCTCTCCCCCCTCTCTCTCTCTCCCTTCTCCTTTCTCTCTCTCTCCCTTTCCCTCTCTCTCTTTGTCTCTCTCTATCTTTGTCTCTCCCTCTATCTCTATCTCTCCCTTTCCCTCTCTCTCTCCCTTTCCCTCTCCCTCTCTCCCTCTCTCCCTCCCTCTCCCTTTCCCCCCCCTCTCTCTCTCTTTCCCTCTCTCTCTCCCTTCTCCTCTCTCTCTCTCTCCTTCCCCTCTTCCCCCTCCTGATTCTCTCTCTCTCTCTCTGTCTCTCTTTTCCCCTTTCCCTCTCTTTCTCCCTTCTCCTCTCTCTCCCTCTCCCCTTCTTCCCCTCTCACCCTCTCCCTTCCCCCTCTTAATTTTATCTCTCTCCCCCTCTCTCTAAATCTCTCTCTCTCTCTCTCTCTCTCTCTCTCTCTCTCTCTCTCTCTCTCTCTCTCTCTCTCTCTCTCTCTCTCTCTCTCTCTCTCACCCTCCAACTCCTAATTACTCTTGGGTCTATGTGTTAAAAAATAAAATATCCAATTTACAACACCAAAATCTTACTATTACAATACATTTTGAAATATTTTTCAAATCAGATATCGGATTTTATCTGATATTGGATTCTTGGGCCATAGAAAAACACCAAGTGGGTCATTTTGGGCATCCCAACGGACCCTAAATTCTATTTGTAGGATTTGTAGGTGACAAAAACATGATTTCAAACAAGAAGAGACATAGATCAATTTTTTGGAGCATCTTCTACTCAAATTTGTCATAAGCAATCATTTTTTTAGAATCTTTTTGGAGGAATAATGGGGAGAAATAGTTGTTAGAAGCAAAAACGTAAGATAAAGCTTACAAAGGAACAAGTTGAAGCATATAGACAAAGAGATAGAGAAATTCATAGAAAGAGAAGCAAGGTATGCCAAATATTGATGAACCTGAGCCCTTTGGTCTTTCAAGTGAAGAGGAAATTGAATATGTTCAAGGTGAAAATATTGAACATGATATTGAAATTGGGAATGAAAATGTTGAAATTTAAGATGTTGAACATGATATTGAAATTGGGAATGAAATTATTGAAATTGATATTGAAAATGTTGGAATTGAAGATGTTGAACATAATATTGAACCAAGTGTAATTTATGTTTCATAAAATTACATGAGAAATGAAGAAAGACATATTCCAAATTCAAGACCTTCAAGAACCCCTAAATGGTTACTTGAAATTGATGAGAACATTATAAACAATTTTGAAGTCAAGAGGTCAACATGAACCATTTAGTTGTGGGCTACGCAAGTTTTCAACCAATATTTTAGCAATAAGACATTGACCAAGTGATCCCAAGTTTTTGTACAATTTCTAAAGATACAAAATATGAGACCTTTGCTAGCCAAATTGAAGATTCGTGTAAACAAGAAGATCGAAAAAAAATCTATTATTGTCAAAAATGTTTTTAATGCTCTCAAGTCTATTGGAAAAAATAACAAGGAAAAAAATAAGAGAGCTTCTCAAAGAGTCATTACAACCACCCTAGTAAGCCATCAATTGAAAAAGGGTTGCTTTATGAGAAAAACTTGCATTTATTTTGACATAAATCATAACACTTTGGATAGAGCATTTGCAAGAAGAGAAAGAATAGATTATCCTCTTCAAAATGATACATGGGATTTTTCTGAGAGGCCTCCATATGTTGATAAGAAGCTAACCGATAATGTAAAGCAAGTAATTCAACAATTTTGCATGATAACTCTAGATTATCACCCAATGCAAAGGATGTTCTAAAGTTAAGAATTGACAATTGAGATTGTACACCAAATCCTAAACATTTCTTGGAATCAAGCCAAACAATGTTGGTCAAAAAATTTATTGAAACACATCCAAATATGGAAATATCACAAAGGAATTTTGAAGGTTTGAAGCCATTTTATTGTGTGCCTCTTAAAATTTGTAATACTTGTTTTAGAAAATACCAGGTGGAGTTTTCAATGTACCATGAACTATTCATTGGAGTGAAATTACACTGAGAGGGGGGGCGTGAATCAATGTGTATACCTTCTTAAACAAATTTAAACTGAAGCTGAAAAGAGATATACATATGTTCTCATTTTAATGATAGTGTCATTCATGTAATTGAATGCAATCATACAAATTGAACATGAGTAATGTAACATTGCATGTTAAAGCAGTAAAGTACTGAAGCAAAAGAGACATAGAGACACAAGATATGCCAAGTGGAAAAACCTCATGGGGTAGAAAAATCACTCCTAAACTTGCTGCCTTTTTCAGGCTTTCATTTCTATAGTTTATTTTGACAAAGCCTCACAGGTTGATTTCTGAGCACCAACTCAAGGAGCATCAACCCCTTTGTTTAGAGACACCAATCTCAAGGAGCACCAACCCCTTTTCTATTTAGAGACACCTATCTCAAGGAGCACTTACCCCTTTCTTGATTTTCATAGAACATACAATAATATAGAGGATCTCTCTGTTTCACTTGATTTCAGTCAAGTGCCTCTTGATAGACAAAACATAGAATTTTCAAAAGTCAGAATTGATTCTTCAAAATTCCATGCATTATCTTATCTCGATGCATCTTAAGGAAAATGCTATATCTATTACAATACAGTCTCATCAAACTATTTTTTTCAAACATACACACTTTTTCTCTTTTCACCCTTTTTGATTTTCAAATTATTTTCCCATACAAAAAACTACCAATCTAAATACACACTGTGTTTTCCAAATTTTTAGCATCCAATCACTTGAATGCAATGTAACTATAACTTCAGAATAATGCATCCAATAATAACCATTATGAAATAATCCATGTAAGAGACTGAACAAATTTGAAGTCATCATGATCTCCCCAAATAGATACCACTTCCATTTAGAAGTAACGGTTCTGCAACCCAATTGACAAAACTGGATACCTGAGAGTATCAAAATAGATGTTGCATGTAGCAATTTTTACTAGACTACAAAGTGGCTTAGCAATCTGAGCTTCTCCCTTATGTGAGCTTTTATTCGATGGCAGGAAACTGATAGGTGAGCAGACCAATGTCATGGTCTTCCTTATTTCAATAAATAATTTTATTTCATTCTCAACCACGCTACCACACCCTTCAAACTATTCACCTGCGGTATAGTGGTAACTAATAGTTAACAGTTACCTCTCATTTTACCACCCAACTGTGGTCTTTCTTCAGGCTACCCGCTTCCACCGTGTTACCGCGGTGAGCTTCTTGACAGCTCATGGTACAATGGTAGCTGTTCTACTTGCCATTGGCGGTTTCCACTATGCTATCACGGCTACCTTTCTAGCTGCCTATGGTATAGCGGTAGCAGTTTACTAACCACTAGCATCTTCCACCGCATTACCGCGGTTAACTTTTTGACAGCCCGCGGTATAGCGGTAACTGTCTAGCTTGTCGCTGGTGGTTACCACCACGTTACCGTGGCTACCTTCTTGACTGCCCACGGTGTAGCGGTAACAGTCTTGCTAGCCAGTAGCTATTTTTACCGCATTACCATGGTTGCCCTCTTAGCAGTTTGTGGAACTGTGGTAAGGTGTCCGCGGCCTTACCAAACACATGCCGACAAACTCATTTCCGTTTGACAATAGTTGACTATTGTCGGCTTTAAAGCCTAAGTCAATATTAATCATTTTGACTTGATGTAAATGCACATAGGAGATCAATTTAAATCCCTTTAACCAAAACTGATTTTCTATCACATTTTAGTCCAATGCCATATATTTGGCAACGTAACATACTTTCCAAAGCTTTGTGAAGTATAATAAAGGCTAATCTCATGAAGAGTTCAGACTTCCATTAACCCAATAAAGATCATCTTATTGTACTGAGAAACATGTTGCAACATGTGAACCAATTACAATTTCAGGATGCCACAGCCTAATCAAGTGACACTGTAACAACCTGTATAGAACTCAGCAAGCACTTGTAATCTGTACATGAATCCAAGATAAAAGAGCCACTTAATATAATATAATCAATGAAGTAAATGAGCCAGCCAAAATATGAATCAACTAAGAGGATAACCATCAAAATGCCAAATAACCATAGGATGACATCAAGGAAAAAATAGCATAAGAGGGATTCAAAAAACTCCCCCTTTGTCGTTGATGGCAAAACTGAGCCACCAAACCAAAGATAAAGAACTGTTACCAGATGCTCAAAATTCTCCCCCTTTTTGACACAAGGATAAAGGGAGGCCAACCAAAGATAATCCAGAACCAACTATGACATGCCATCAAACTGCATAAAGAACCTTTGAGCAGCAAAGTATAAGTTGCAGGAAGAGTTAACCAATTCCCCCTATCACCAAGATAGACTGATTAAGATAACAAAGACTAAGAGACCACTCCCAATCGAGACTGAAGTCTCTCAAAGACATGTTTGGCCAATGGTTTTGTAAAAATGACAGCAACCTGAGCTTGTGTAGGAACATATTGCACAGATACCTCATTAGCCAGCACCTTTTCACAAAAAAAAATGAAACTTTATAGCTATATGTTTAGTTCGAGAGTGCATAACTGGATTTTTTGAGATATTTGTTGCACTAGTATTGTCACACAGAATAGTAATTGGTTTTGGAATTTCAATACCCATATCTAATAATGTCTATGACATCCAAATTACCTGAGTGCAGAAAGAAGTGGTAGCTATATATTCTGCTTCAGCTATAGAGAGCGAGATAGATTCTTACTTTTTGCTGTGCCAAGCTACTAAACGATCACCAAGAAAGAAAGCAGCACCACTGGTGCTTTTCCTATCATCTAGACATCCTGCCCAGTCATTATCAGTATAAGATATTAAAGAGAAGTCATTGTTTTTGCGATATCTGAGACCATAATCTATTGTTCCTTGCATGTACTTGAGAATTATTCTAACAACATTGATGTGGGATTCTTTAGGAGTAGATTGAAAATGAGCAACCATGCAAACAACTTGCATTATGTCAGGTCTTGAGGCTGTTATATACAATAGGTTGCCTATCATAGACCTATAATCAATTGAGTTTACTGTAGGGGAGTCATCAAATTTGCTAAGTTTACAACCAGTAGCCATTGGGGTGCTTACTGAATGACTTTCATTCAGTTTAAACCTTTTTAACATTTCTTTTGCATACCTTGTTTGAGATAAAAAGATGCTAGAGTCAAGTTGTGAAATCTGAAGACCTAAGAAAAATGATAGTTCTCCTAACATTGACATTTCAAATTCAGATTCCATTATTTGTGAGAATTTTTCGCTCAAGGCAACATTGTTGCAACCAAAAATGGTGTCATCAACATAAATTTCAACAACAAGAATATCAGATCCTTCAATTTTAACATACAAATTGTTGTCAAATCCTCCTCTAATGAACCCTTTTGATAGTAAATGACTGTCCAATCTAGAGTACCAAGCTCTAGGAGCTTGTTTTAGGCCATATAGAGCCTTTTTCAACCTATAGACATGATTTGGTTTGTTTTACATATAAACCCTTTAGGCTGCTCTATGTAAACTTCTTCTAAATATCCATTTAAAAAGGCAGTCTTTACATCCATCTAATATATAGTGAAATTTTTGAAAACAAAGTATGCTAAGAAAATTCTAATGGATTCAAGCCTAGCAACAGGAGCAAAAATTTCACCAAAATCAATACCTTCTTGCTGAGAATATCCTTTGCAGACATATCTGGCCTTGTTGCGAACAACCTGACCATTTTCATCATGTTTGTTTCTAAAGATCCACTTGCCACCTATGACATTTTTGTCATCTGGTCTTGGGACTAGATCCCAAGTCTGATTTTTCTCAATTTGGTCGATTTCTTCCTGCATTGCATTTAGCCAACATTCATCTGTTAGAGCATCATCAAAAATTTTGGAATCAAATTGGGTGATTAAACAAAATGCAGTAAGCTCAGCTATGTGAGCTTTTTCGTTGTAGTTAACAGATTTTTTTCTCGTTTGAACTCCTGCAGATCTATCTCCTATAATAAGATCCTTTGGATGATTTCTAGCAAGAGATTTTGATGTAACTTTGGGTTCACATTTTTCTGTGCTGATTTCAACGTCTTCAGATTGAGCTTCAGCAAGTTTAGGGCTTACTGGTTTGGGTTTAGGCTTTGCAGGTTCATAGCTCTTAGTGATTATATCAAGCTCAAATTCATCCTCTTCATCATCTTGTAAAAGTTCAACATCTAACAGAAGATTTTCATCAAATTTAACATTGACAGATTCAATAATTTTGTTCAGCCTATTGTTTAAGCATTTATAGGATCTGCTATGTGTAGAGTATCCTAAGAAGATACCTTCATCTGCTTTAGATTGGAAACTTCCTAAGTTTTCGTCATCTCTTTTGATAAAGAACTTGCAGCCAAATATTCTAAAATACTTAATTTGGGCAGATTTTCCATACCACAGTTCATATGGAGTGAAATTTGATTTCACTTTGATCTGTACTCTATTCAAGATATAGATAGTTGTATGAACAACTTCTTTCCAATACATATTGGCCAGATTTTCTTGATTCAACATGGTTCTTGCCATTTCTTTGATAGTCCTATTCTTTCGCTCAACTACCCCGTTTTGCTGGGGTGTTCTAGCAGCAGCATACTGTCGTTTTATGCCATGTTTGTCACAGTAGTCTATGAATTCTTGTGAGGTGAATTCACCACCTTTGTTAGATCTTAAACACTTTAGTTTTAAGTCTGTTTCTCTTTCTACCAATTTTCTAAAAACTTTAAAGCTTTCAAAAGCTTCTGATTTATTTTTGAGAAAAGTAACCCATACCGTGCGAGAGTAGTCATCAACAAACAACATGAATTATTTCTCACCATTTATGGTTCTAGTCCTTGTAGGACCACATAAATCAATATGAACAATTTTCAAAGGCTTTGTAGAAAAGTGTTCTTTGGACTTAAAGCTTACCTTGGTTTGCTTTCCTTTTAGACACTCTTTACAAACAGCTTTGTCAGGTTTTCTAAGAGGGGGAAAACCTCTTACATTTTGATTTTTTCGAATTCTAACCATGTTGTCAAAATTAATGTGGCCTAGTCTCTTATGCTAAAACCAACTTTCTTCAACTTGACCCATTAAGCATATACCCTGGCTGTTCTCATGTCCAGAGGTTTCTATTAAGTTGTAGACATTTCCTTTAGTTCTCCTTCTAGCTACAACAACTTTACCTAACTGGTTTTTGATTTCACATCCTTGTGAAGTGAATAAGACTTGATAGCCACTATCACAAATTTGACTAACACTCTGAAGGTTATGTTTTAAACCTTCTACATAATAGATATTTGAGATTGGAGTGTCTTCATTTAGCAACAGAGAACCTCTTCCTCTGATTTGAATTCCAGAGTTGTCTCCGAATTTTATGTATCCGCCAACATAGTCTTCTAGATTTGTAAATTTTTCTTTGTCACCGGTCATGTGGTTTGAAAAACCATTGTCCAGGACCCATAGGTCCTTCTTCTTAGAGTGAAAAGAAGTTTGAACAAGCATAGTATTTTCAATGTTGTTGATTGCTTTGGGTTTCCAAACTTTTATGGTTTTCAGCTTTTTGATTTGATGGTCAGCATTGCATTGCTTTTTTAAATGACCCAAAGATTTGCAAGTAAAGCATCTAATCTGTCTTGTAAAACCATGATTCTGCCTAAAGCCAAATCTAGGAGTTCTAGCATTTACAAATCTGCAAGAATTTAATTTGTGACCAAATTTATTGCAAAATTAACAATACCCATAAAAAAGAGGGTAGGAGTTGTAAACCTTTCTATTGCTCCTTAAAGGATGAATGTGATCCTTGACAAACTCAGAATGTTTGTGTTCAGGCTTTTTGTTTTCTTCAACAAGATTGTTCTTTTCACTGTCATTTGAGAATTCACCTTTAACAAAGCCAATGCTAGTTTTGTCTTTGTTTAATTTTTGTTTGCTAAGCGTGTCATTCAGTTTAAAAGTGCTTTCATACTTTTGGATATTCTTCCTAAGATCTACAATCTCATGTTCAAGTTTATGAATCTCTTGGTCTTTAAGACTTATGTCAACTCGAAGGCAATCTTCAACTCTCTTGGATTCTTCAAGTTGAGTTTTTAGAGAAATTATCTCAAGATTTGTGAGCTGCTCTTGTGAGTTATCTTGAACAACTTTTTGTTCTCGAGCATGCAACTGTTTCTTAATTTTTCTTAGCTCTTTTAGAGCACACTTCAGTTCTTCTTCATAGTCCACTTCACCTTCTTCACCATCATTGCTATTTGTTTCATTTTTTTGAATGATTTCAGCCATGAAGAGATTTTCATCTTCTTCACCTAGAGAGTCACTAGATTCGGAATTTGTTTCGTTTTTGCTGAACAAAATTTTCTTCTTTTTGAAGTTGAATTTTTGTTTAGGTCTGTAGGCCTTTTTCTTGGTAACCTTTTCAGATTTCTCGTTATCACTATTTGTGTCACCATAGGGACACTTTGTAGCAAAGTGAACTATCTTGCCACAGTTAAAGCATTTGAAGGGAAGTTTTCCCTTATACTTTCGATAACCCTTTTTGAGATTCCTTACAAAATGGGATTCTTTAGAATCAGAAAATTCTGATTCAGAAAGCTCATCTCTTTCTTTTCTTTCAACATTAAATGTTGCTTCTTTTGTAGAGGTGTTGTTTTTACTGATCCTCATTTCATAGGCAGTTAAAGTGCCTTGTAAGCTATCAAGGGTAAGTTGGGAAATTTTTTTTTTCTCTTCTAGAGTAGCTACTTTAGCTTCAAATTTAGTTGGCAAGGTTCTGATGACCTTGGTCACAACATCAAACTCCTTGACATGTTCTCCCAGACCCTTCATAGCATTTACTATTTCATCAACTCTCAGAAAATAGTCAGCAACTTTCTCATTGTCCCTCATTTTCAACTCTTCAAACTGATGTTTTAAAGTGAGGACTTTGGACTGTTTTACCTTTTCGTTTCCTTGATAGATAGTTTCAAGTTTAGTCCATATTTCTCTAGCAGAACTGCAGTGCATGACTTTGATGAAGACATCTTTAGTCAGAGCACATAGAAGAGCATGCTTTGCTCTTGCATTGGTCTCATATCTCTTCTTTTCATCAGAGGTAGTTGGAAGAGTAGTTGGTATAGTGTACCCAGTCAATACTATGCTCCAGACATCAAGGTCTATAGAAGTTAAGTAAGTCTTCATTCTAATTTTCTAGAATACATAATTAGTTCCATCAAATTATGGAGCTCTAGTCATGGAATTTCCTTCATGAGCTTGAGACATTTTGAGTAGACTCCAAGTCCAAAATCAATCCTAGGATGCCAAGCCCTATCAGAGGACCCTACGCTCTGATACCAATTATTGGAGTGAAATTACACTGAGAGGGAGGGGGGGGGTGGTGAATCAGTGTTTATACCTTCTTAAACAAATTTAAACTAAAGCTGAAAAGAGACATACATATGTTCTCATTTTAATGATAGTGTCATTCATGTAATTGAATGCAATCATACAAATTGAAAATGAGTAATGTAACATTGCATGTTAAAGTAGTAAAGTACTGAAGCAAAAGAGACATAGAGACACAAGATATGCCGAGTGGAAAAACCTATTGGGGTAGAAAAACCACTCCTAAACCTACTGCCTTTTTCAGGCTTTCATTTCTATAGTTTATTTTGACAAAGCCTCAAAGGCTGATTTCTTAGCACCAACTCAAGGAGCATCAACCCCTCTGTTTAGAGACACCAATCTCAAGGAGCACCAACCCCTTTTCTATTTAGAGACACCTATCTCAAGGAGCACTTACCCCTTTCCTAATTTTTATAGAACATACAATAATACAGAGGATCTCTCTGTTTCACTTGATTTCAGTCAAGTGCCTCTTGACAGACAAAACATAGAATTTTCAAAAGTCAGAATTGACTCTTCAGAATTCCATGCATTATCTAATCTCGATGCATCTTGAGGAAAATGCTATCTCTATTACAATACAGTCTCATCAAACTATTTTTTTCAAACATACACACTTTTTCTCTTTTTCACCCTTTTTGATTTTCAAATTGTTTTCCCATACAAAAAACTACCAATCTGAATACACACTGTGTTTTTCAAATTTTTAGCATCCAATCACTCGAATGCAATGTAACTGTAACTTCAAAATAATGCATCCAATAATAACTGTTATGAAATAATCCATGTAAGAGACTGAATAGATTCGAAGTCATCATGATCTCCTAAAATAGATACCACTTCCATTTAGAAGTAACGGTTCTACAACCCAATTGACAAAACTGGATACCTGAGAGTATCAAAATAGATGTTGCATGTAGAAATTTTTACTAGACTGCAAAATGGCTTAGCAACCCGAGCTTCTCCCTTATGCGAGCTTTTATTTGATGGTAGGAAACTGATAGGTGAGCCGACCAATGTCAGGGTCTTCCTATTTTCAACAAACAATTTTATCTCATTCTCAACTGCACTACCGCACCCTTCAAACTGTTCACCTACAGTATAGCGGTAACTAACAGTTAACAGTTACCTCTCCCTTTACCGCCCAACCATGGTCTTTCTTCGGGCTGCCCATGGTACAACGGTAGCTCCAAGCTAACCGCTAGCCGCTTCCACCGTCTTACCATGGTGAGCTTCTTGATAGCTCACGGTACATTGGTAGCTATTCTGCTTGCCGCTGGCGGTTTCTACCACGACTACCTTTCTAGCTGCTTATGGTATAGCGGTAGCAGTTTACTAACCGCTAGCATATTCCACCATGTTACCACGGTTAACTTTTTGACAGCTCACAGTATAGCTGTAACTGTCTAGCTCATTGCTGGTGGTTACCACTACGTTACCGTGGCTACCTTCCTGACTCCCCGTGGTGTAGCGGTAACAGTCTTGCTAGCCGCTAGTTGTTTTTATGCATTACCACGGTTGCCCTCTTAGCAGTCTTCAGTACCGCGGTAAGATGTCCGTGGCCTTACCAAACACATGCTGACAAACTCATTTAAGTTTGACAATAGTTGACTCTTGTCGGCTTTAAAGCCTAAGTCAATATTAATCTTTTTGACTTGATGTAAATGCACATAGGAGATCAATTTAAATCCCTTTAAGTAAAACTAATTTTCCATCATATTTTAGTCCAATGCCATACATTTTGCAATGTAACATACTTTCCAAAGCTTTGTGAAGTATAATAAAGGCTAATCTCATGAAGAGTTCAGACTTCCATTAACCCAATAAAGATCACCTTATTGTACTGAGAAACATGCTGCACCATATGAATCAATTACAATTTCAGTATGCTAGAGCCTGATCAAGCCACACTCTAACAACCTATATAGAACTCAACAAGCACTTGTAATCTACACATGAATCCAAGATATCAGAGCCACTTAATATAATATAATCAATGAAGTAAATGAGCCAACTAAAATATGAATCAACTGAGAGGATAACCATCAAAATGCCAGATAACCATAGGATGAAATCAAGGACAAAATAGCATAAGAGGGATTCAACACTATTATGCTATATTTTTTCTACTTTGCATACTAATGAAATTTTGTAGGAGGGTGGTGCAATGCATCTTCTAAAATCATCAAGGGACTTGCTATATCTTTTTTTATGTTCTAGAGATGATGGTTTCCTTTTCTATAGATATTATTGTGTAAATGCAAAGTGCTCACAATGTGGTGTCTTTTCAAAGTTTGTTCAATGTTTTCATTAGGGTTATGAACATGAATTTGGAAAGAAGCTTGTTGAGAAAAAGAGATATGAGATAGTCAAATATACTTTGTAGAGTGGAGGTGAAGGTTCTAGATGTGAGTTGGTTACAAAAGAATGCATTGTTGCTGATTTTATTTTAGATTTTAAGGGAAATATTTCCTATAAGTATGCAAGACATAGTCATAGGTCTCAGTGGTTGGATCAATAATTCAGGATGTGTAAGGACTCTTTTCTGATTGGCACAATTATATCATTGGTTGATTTTGCAGAAAACTACACATTGCAACCACAAAATGAGGTACAATCTCAGTATTACAATTCCATTCAGATTGTTATTTTTGTCTACATAACATATAGACATGCACCTAATAGTACAAAAGATGATCAAAAGATAATAAGAGAGTATCATTTTTATATGAGTGATGATAGATCTCACTCATCCGAGTATGTCCAACATTGTTTCAAGATTTTTTTTGAATTCTTGCAGGAGCATGATATAGTAGTGGGATGACATCTCATTTGGTCAGATAACTACATAGGTCAATTCAAAAAAATTGGTATGTTTTATTGGTTGAGTAGAATGCATGTAGAGAGGGGTGTACCTCATATTTGGAGTTTTTTTGAAGCTAGGCATGGGAAAGGAGAACATGATGGAGAAATTGCATGTGTAAAGAGAGCTCTAGTTAAGGAACAATTGAAGATTTCAGGAGAAAAATTCAGTGATGCACGTTCTATTGTTGATTGGTGTAGTTTAGCATTGTCACGGGGAGGGAAACTTGATTCAACAATGCACAAATTATTTTGGTTGGTTGAGGAGGGTACAGTGGGAGGTAGATTGGATTTCCATACAATCAAAGATTCTTCAAAGATGCATTCATTTTGAAGATTAGATGCAAGCACATGGACCATTTGGACATGAGAGTTGGCTTGTTTTTTTCAGAGTTGTATTTAGTGTGAGTAGGGTCAATGCGAGTCAAGTGAGTGGGTGGATACATGGGTTCCATAGTATGTAACTCATTTAACTCAAAAAATATCCATGACAAATGACACAATAGAAAGTTCAGTTGATTACGACCGTATTTCAGATCTACTACAATCAGGACATGTTTTTGTAGTTGTTGCACTATAAGGGAATGAAGACAGAGATCAGACTATTGGCTAGCTCAATGTGTGTGGGTAAATCATAAGCTAACAAAAATGATGGAAGATGATGATGGGCTCATGTATCCTACAGGTTCAATTGTGGTTGTAGGAAATTGGTTGTAAACATACATGATTAGAATGAATGGCATACCTACATTTGAAGACTATGAGAAACACAAAGCCATTCTCATGTATTCACACCTTGTTATAGAAAAAAATGTTAAGTTGTTGAAGCATCATCTCAAACCAAAGACAAAAAAACTATGGACACTTAGTAATTCTGATCATGAAGCAATATTGGATACTCTTAAGAAAAGAGATGACCCTTCAAGCATACTTGAATAGCATATTCAAGAATGGAAGATTTTCTTAGGTTCATTATGCTTAAGTTCATTAGTGTTCTTTATTTAATACTTGTAAAAACTAACTGGTTGGTTGATGGGACAGTTAGGACAATTTTTTTGGTCATAAATATGTGTTCCAAACTTGAATTGAGGGGTTGGTAAAAAGTGAAGAAAGAAGAATGTATTGTTTAAGCCTCTTTTTCTTTGTATTTTCATACATTGTAGTCTACAAAATAATTTTAATATGGATTTGTATGTGTTTGTATGACACAATCAATTGGAATAGATATAATAATGTATTACCTTTAATTTTATTTGGACTTTGTCACAATTTTGCTTCATGTTTAAAATTTTGTCATCTTATTGAACACATGTTCATGGGGGAATAGGCTAAGATATGAATGATTGCAACTTTGTGGGTATGAAACTGATGTAACTGTTGGAGAAACTGAAATTAAGATAATGATCTGATATGGATACAATATTTTCAAATATTTTAGTTCCATATGCATATTTTTGCCCTTTTCATATCTATTATCCAAACAGAGAATTCTCTTCAATATGTTTTCATTTAGTCTTATTGCTAACACATTCTGATACTATGGTAAAATATATTTTCAATGTCCAGAGTGAAGAGAGGAGGACTAGCGAGCATGTTCGAAAGACAAGAGAACCACCAGTCACTCCATCGAGTTGAATTTTGAAGGAAGGATGAGATCTATTTCCTTCCCCTAAAGGGAAATGACTATGTATGAGGGCCATTTGTTGTATGCCTATGTGACATTTTGGAACATATAATTTGTACTATCAATATATACGTGACATTTTATGTCCATATGGATCTTTTGTACTAAGCTTCTATGGATTTTTTGGATATATTGTATATAATTTTATCAATGTATATCATTTTATAGCCTTACAACTTTTCAATTAAAAAAAATCTTATTTTTCTACTGCCATTCTTGAATGATGTTATCATGCATATTGTGTAAATTGTATACTTGAATGTTGTAGGCATGGATTTTGTTTACATCAAATTCTTAATTAATTAATGTGTATTTCTCAATAAGCCCCATCTAAAGCCTATTATGTAAATAAGCTCCATTTTAATATAGTTTTACAAAGTCAATCTAAGTAATTATGCAATTACTTCACATTGCATAACTAATAACTAGGAGCAACTACCAATTGAATTTTCTTATCATGGCATTTTATGAGACCATATTTCTTTGAGATATTTTTTCAAATATTTCGCTACCTTGTCTATGTTACCACATTTTTCATACATGTCTACCAAAGCATCTTGTCAAATAGTTCACTGCCTTGTTGCTATGGCTAAAAGTCTAAAACAAGTGCTTTCAAACAAGATATGGATGATTTCAATCCCAAAAATGAAATATCAATCTAGACACCCATTAAGGCCTTCAAAAATATATCTCAAAAGATCATTCTAAGTCACTTTGGACCAACACCTCCAAAACAATGCTGCTACATTGCCCTCCTTGGCCAATTAGGCCACTTTTACAAAGCATCACCAATATAATCGTGCTTCCAACCTTAAATAACTATTGCATGATCATTACCAGGCTACAAATAGCCAAAATCAACCACTTTTCTTAGGGGACACGCTCACCAAGTCACCTATTCCCAAAACCCTCACTTTTGACAAGTTTAAAGGGGGTTTATTGAAAATTAATGTTCCCAAACCAATATCACCTTAAAATATTCTCAAAAACATTACCATATGCCTGCACATTCTTAGAAAATCATCTCCCAACCTCCAATAATGCAATTTTTCCAAACTCTCATACTTAGCCATCATTTTTCAAGCAAAACTCACGGAAACTCATCTAAACACCCTCCTTGCTAAAAAAAATCCACATACATCTAATCCTACCCTAAAAAACCCATTCCACCAAGATATAGAGATATCTAATGGTGGAATGGGTGTTCAATCCATCTTTTAATGCCTTCAAACCCTTGAAACAAGGTTCTTAACCAACCTATAGTAAAAATCTTGTAAAAACAACAAATATTAATGAAATCAACCCAAATAAATGCCAAAAGAAAGTTAAATCTACTTCCTAGAAGATTCAATGCATTTTGGTTCAAGTAAAATTAGTATTGAACCATACGAAGATCTGAAATAGTAAAATTTGTAGAAAACACATAAAAAAATGAGGTTTCTTATTGCTTTTCTTCGCCAAATGTACACTAAATCTTCAAAAAAAACTCTCTTCTACCCAAGAAATTATATTTAACCTCTAGATACCAAGAATCAACCCAAAAAACTGACTCAAACCAACCTTTAAGTTACTTGACCATTGGTATTCCTCAATCTTGCAATTTTTTACATTTTTGACAACTTTTGACAAAATTTGAAAAATGAACTCCCAACCAACCAAGTGACTCAAGTTACATTATAAATGTTCAATTATGACCTTATTTATTTTCAAAATACTTAACAGACAAAAATTTATCAAAATACCTTACTAGACCATGCTTGAAAAATATGATGAACTTGGTGTCCCTACATCAGAGCACATTTCTTTAAGGCATTTTTTCAAACAGTTCACTGCCTTGTCTATGGCCTCATGGTTTTTATTCACGTGAAAATTAGAATAATAGTTAATCAAATCATATTTTATGGATATTGAATATTCAGATCCAATGTTTCACCAGTAAGCTAAGTTTTGCATCACAACAAGGATGCACTATTCGGTGGCAACAACTGTAGTTTAGACTCTTGAGGGATTCTGCCAGTTGAATGTAGCTCAGAGTTATTATGTGTTTTTCAATATGTAAGAGGAAAATTAATATTGTAAATGTACCCATCCATACATTTTAAAATAGTCCATTTGGTCACACGAGTTTCAAAAAGAAAGTTGCACCACTTTGCAACTTTCAACTACTTGCATTTGACAACTTTTTCCCCAAGTGAAAATTCACCACCACAAGAAAAGGCCTTCAAGATAGAAAAAACTGAGAGAGGTTATTTTAGAGGGGCCCAACATGTCCCATAGGGATAGACGAGAAGTTTCTAAGCATTGCGGTGTCCGAATACGAGTATGTTGAAGTTTGCAACCATTTTGCACTTTGGACTCTTAAGGGATTCTGTCGGTTGAATGTAGCTCAGAGCAATTCCATGTGTTTTGGCGCATAAGAAGACCATTTCAAACATAAATGTGCCCATTCAAACTCATCAGAATAGCCTATTCAGTCACATGAGTTGCAGAATGAAAGTTGCACCACTTTGTAAATTTTAACTACTTCCATTTGACAACTTCTTCCCCAAGAGAAAATTTTCCACCACAAGAAAAATGTCTCTGAGATAGAAAAAAACTGAGAGAGGTTATTGTAGAGGGGCCCAACAAAATCCCATAGGGTTAGAGGATAATTTTTTAACCATCATGGTTTCCAAATACGAGCATGCTGAAGTTTGCAACAATTTTGCACTTTGGACTCTTAAGGAATTCAGCCAGTTGAATGTAGCTCAAAGCGATTTCGCATGTTTCAGTGCATAAGAGGACCATGCCTAGCATAAACGTACCCATACGGATGCGTCAGAATACATTTTTTGGTCACACAAATGTCAGAACGAAAGTTGCACCACTTTGCAACTTTCAACTACTTACATTTGACAAATTTTTCTCCAAGTGAAAATTTCCCACCCGGGAAAAGGCCTCTGAGATAGAAAAAATTGAGAGATGTTATTGTAGAGGGGCCCAACATGATGCTATAGGGTCAGATGAGAAATATTTAAACATCACGGTGTTTGAATACGAGCATGTTGAAGTTTACATCTATTTTCCACTTTGGACTCTTAAGGGATTCTATTGGTTGAATGTAGCTCAGAAAGATTCCACATGTTTCAATGCATAAGAGGAAAATTACTAGCATAAAAGTACCCATCCAAATTTTTCATAATAGTCTATTTGGTCACATGAGTTGGATAATGAAAGTTGCACCACTTTGCAACTTTCAACTACTTGCATTTGACAACTTTTTCCCCAAGCAAAAATTTGCTACCATGAATAAAGGCCTCTGAGATAGTGGAAACTGAGAAAGGTTATTATAGAGGGGTTCAACATGATCCCATAGGGTTAGATGAGAAGTTTCTAAGCATCACGGTGTCTAAATATGAGCATGCTAAATTTTGTAGCCATTTTGTACTTTGGAATCTTAAGGGATTCTATCAGTTGAATGTAGCTCGAAGCGATTCCACATGTTTCAATGTGTAAGAGGATCATGCCTAGCATAAATGTAATCATCTAAATGTGTTTGAAAATTCCATTTGGTCACATGAGTTGTAGAACGAAAGTTGCACCACTTTGCAACTTTCAACTACTTGCATTTGATAATTTTTTCCCCAAGAAAAAATTCGCCACCACGAGAAAAGGCCTCTGAGATAGTGAAAAATGAGAGAGGTTATTGTAGAGGTGCCCAATGCAATCCCATAAGATTAGACAAAAAATTTCTTAGAATCATGGTGTCTAAATACGAGCATGCTGAAGTTTGTAGCCATTTTGCACTTTGGACTCTTGAGGGATTCTACCAGTTGAATGTAGCTCAGAGCGATTTTGTGTGTTTCAGTGTGTAAGAGGACCATTCCTAGCATAAATTTACCCATCCAAATGCATCAGAATAGTCTGTTTGATCACATGAGTTCAAAACAAAAGTTGCACCACTTTGCAACTTTCAACTACTTGCATTTGACAACTTTTTTTCCAAGGGAAAATTCTCCACCATGGGAAAAGGCCTTTGAGATAGAGAAAACTGAGAGGTTATTTTAGAGGGGCCCAATGTGATCCCGTACAAGGCCATTCAAGTTTGCACAACCTCCTGTAGCAGAAAATTATTGTAGGAAATTGCAGAAAACCAAAAATTTATTGATGTTCAACTTACAAATTTTCCTCCACAATATTGGTTCGACCATTATATGGTGTATTCAATATTTTCCAAGAAAAACCAGCCGACCTCAACTACCTTTTTAATCCCTAACTATTCAACTTCCTCCAAATGCAAAAAATGCAAAGTTGCATAGAAATTTTGGCAACTTTTACAATTCGACTACAACTGAATAAAAAATATCACAAAGACATTAAATATGGTCTAAATAGACCTTTTTCAATCAAAAAACTTACTCAAATAGCAAAAACACAACATTAGACTCTTTCATGGATCATGGAGGCCTATGGAACCCTGCACCACATCACCCCTCCTTTCAAAACTATGTCTTGTCCTCAAGATATATTTGTTATGTCAATTGATTGGAAGGATGGATTTATAGATTTATTTGAGATGGGAAAAGGTGTTATCCCACTAAACTTTGGCTTGTTGGAGTAGATGACAAGGTAGGGGAAGTGTATACCTCATAGAAATGGTGACTCACGGTGATGTACGTCACCATGAGTCCCCATTTCTATGAGGCATACGTTACCCATACATTGTCAACCCTACCGAATTCACAAGCTAGTGAGCTCACTAGCTTTCCAAGCTCACTACCTTGCCAATTCGGTAGGCTTGACAAGGTAGGGGAAGCGTATGACTCATAGAAATGGGGACTCATGGTGATGTATGTCACCATGAGACCTCATTTCAATGAGGCATACATTTCCCCTAACTTGTCAACCCTATTGAATTGGCAAGCTAGTGATATCTCTAGCTTGCCAATTCAGTAGGCTTGACAAGGTATGGGCAGCGTATGGAAAGCTAGTGATCTCATTAGCTCTCCAAGCTAGATATGCAGTGTGAATTTTTTGTACAATGCAAGCTATGGATATGAGACTGATGAATCTATTGATGATGCTAAGATGGAGATGAGGATATGATCCTACAATGAATTAGTTGCAACTACAATGTTATTGAGATTTCTATGCTATGCTAATGAGAATTCTATGATAATGATGATGCAAAGATAAAGGCATGCTTTTGGATAATTGATATGAGATTTATGGTGTAGTGGCACCAAGTCCTTTTTTGTGAATAAGGTCATGTAATAGGTTGTGAGGTGTTTTGAGTCTTATTTTTTCATCAAAGAAGGTCATAATAGACCATTTCTAATGTTTAAGTCATCTAGGGGTTGGTTTGAGTTCATATTGTCATATTTTACAATATTGTCAAATTGTGGTCATGTTCAAAAGGGTTTGAAGGCACTTAAATTGAATTAAATGCCCATTCCACCATTACATTTTCTTGTAACTTGGTGAAATGTGTTCACTAGGGTAGGTTTAGATGGTAGTATAGGTTTTAAGAGAAGGAAAGGTGTTTTGGTGGATTTTGATTGCTGCCCTAGGTCTATTTTCATGAATTTTGGCTTGAAAATGGTGGGTAAGAGTTGAAATTTGGTGAAAATTTTTTTAAGGTTGGGAGTTGATGGAATAAGCTTGGACATTCTTAGTTTGATGTTTCTAAGGTGTTGATAGGGTGAAATAGGGTCTGGAGAACATAGTTTCAATAAACCCTCATTGTACAAGCTCGAAATTTCCTAAAACAAGGGTTTGATGCTTTGGTGAATTTATTATTGTTCTCCTAATGAAAATAGTTGATTATGAGGTTTTGAAACCTGTTGAAAGTGTTGGAACAAAGTTTGGAAGTCTAAGTGAAGGATCCCTTGAAGTTGCTTTGGAAAAGTGGCCTAGTTAGCTCAAGGGGCAGCATACCAGTCAATTTTAAGAGGTGATGGTCTGAAACAAGCATACGCACAATTGAGGGATGGTGTCCTTATATACCTATCATCTATCCCAACTATTTATGACCAATTTTTAATCAATTTGTTAATAAAACTTTATTTTTGCACTTTCTTACAAAAATTGCTTGACAACATTTTAGCAACTTGACAACTTTTTACATTTTTTGACAAATAACCCCAAATCACTTCAAAGTTACTCTAAATGAATCCAAATAGTCATGGATGACCTTATTACACCCAAGAAACACAAAATCAACCAAAAACCCGAAATGATCACCATGTATGCCTATGGGGCTCTTCATGCCCCTGCATCAGTGGAAAACCATTAAAGCATAAATGATATAGGAATTTTGTCACATGTATTATATTTGCAGCTATCCTTGTAGATATGTATGGAAAGTGTAAAAAAAATTCATAACTATTCTTCTCATTTCCTTTGTGGTGTAGGGGCACCTAGGCCATGCTTTGACAATTATAGGTCAAGTGTTGGTGCTTATGTTTTATTAATGTTTTTGTTCATGAATAAGGTCCTTTGAGACCATTTTTATGTAATTGGTGATTTTTGGGGTCTTTTGGTTCAATATGGTAAAAGTTGCAAGATGTTGTAAAATTGTCATATGCAAAAATGCAAAATTGCAAAATAGGGAATACCAATGATAAAATAAGTTCAAATGGTAGTTGTAGTCATTTGGTGAGGTGGAATTGAAGGTTATGAGTTTAAAAAGGCCTTGAGAGGCTCGAGAAATGTTGGAAAAGTTTGTATTGAAGATTAATCATCAATAAGACTTGGTTACTGTAGAAATTTCCTGTATTTTTTGTTGTTGTAGGCTTGGTATATCCCGTACAAACCTTGTTTTTATATGATGTGAATCGGAAATAGTAATAGGCTGAATCTACTTTCAAGTACAGTTGGTTTGGTGCAATATCGTTGAGTTTAGTGGTTTCTAGAGCCCATTTTCAAGAATCTTCCTATGTGAGTTCCTCTTTGAGGGGTTGAAGAAACAAAGAGATGTTATAGGCCAATCCACCCATTATATTCTACTATAACTCAGTAGAATGAAATAATTAGGTGTAGGGGGAATGTGTGCATGATTTCAAGAGTAGGGGTAGCTATTTGGGGGTTTGGGCACGATGCCTTGTTGTCAAAATTATTTGTTTTGAGTTAGATTTAGAGGTTAAGAGTAGGTAGTGATGGAAAACACTTGGGGAAACACTTTTTAAGAGTTAATTAAGCAAGGGAAGACATATTTAAAGTTTTTGGAGGCATTGAAATAGTGAGGAAAGGTATGGAGGTGAGGTTTTCAATAAACCCCCCTTGAAACTTGTCAAAACTGAGGGTTTTGAGTTTTGGGGTGTTGGTGAGTATTTCTTTGGAAGATGATTGTTGATTTAGTGCTCATGTACCCTGGTAATGAATTTCCAATGGTGTTTTGTTTCTTAAAGTAAGATTAAATGGTAGTTTCTTTTTAAATGTGGCCTAATTGGCCTATTGGAACAACGTAGAAGCATCTAGTTGAGGGATTTGGTCTAAAACAACCTATTTCCCCTTTGAGATATGTTTAATAAAATAGTAATGGGTATCTAAAAATATCCTTCTCTTATGGAGAGATGACCTTCTCTAAAAGATATCCTTGAAAAACCACTTTTGGAGTGCTCCAAGGAACCTAGCATGAATAGTGAAAAGTTGATGAAATGGAATTGTAAGGGATGAATTGTTGATTGGACCTGATCAAATTGGGTTTGTTGAGAGTTTTCCACCCTGCTCTACATCACTTTAGCATGTGTATCAATATAAAACTATGATATTTTTTGAATTTCAATATGTAATGATAATCCAATATGAAATATGTAGTGTGAGACAATGAAATTTGTGTATTTAAACTTTAAAGTTAAAATGGTAAACTTTACCATTTTTCTTGTCTTCAAATTTTTTTTAAATATATAATATAAAAATAATATAACTAAGCCATATATGCTATAATTTAACCATTATTCATTATTTTTTATTGTGAACTATATAATATAACCGTTATTTTTTATGCTATTGTACATTGATATTTAACCATTGCTCAAGATGAAATTTTTGAATAGTTTAAACATGCACATGAGGAACAAATTATTTTGATTCTTAACTTCTATATATCAAATTATTTAATAATCAAGTGTATGTCCATATACAAAATTGGCATCAACGCCAACTCAAACAATGTTTTACAAAATGTGGCATATTCCATCTCGATATCTATTCAAAATATACATGCCAAAATGTCTATATCGTCCTAAAATATTGGTGGATCATCAAAATGGAGCCTCTTTGAAGCACTCTCTGGCTTTGAAGGTAGTTGCACAAGAAAAAAATAAACCACAATTGAGATTATTTATATTATATAATTTAAAATCGAATAATTAACATCAAAATCAATATACATTGAATTATAAGTGAACTCTAAATTTTAAATCTTGATTACCTCATTTCTACATCACCTCAAACCATCAAGAGTCCTAGAATATGCCCCTCTCAAAGAACCAATCAAACCAAAATTTTCAATTTAAATCTATATATGTGAACAAAAACATAAAATTGATACAAGTTAGCATATAATTGTTAGTAATAGGAACATATTTACCAAACCAAAAATAAAATAAACACATACCTCTTTAGGGATATCTTTTTCTTCATATCCTTCAGGTGTTTCAACACCTACTCCTTGAGATGTTCCAACACCTACTCCTTTAGGCATTGTGACACTTGTCAACAAGGATGTGTAGCTCATAATCGTCTGTACATAAAAATGACAAATATATGAAACTACCAATCTATGCTGATGTATGCATAATCACTATGAGATCTTAAAAATCTTAATTCAATAAAAATTGAGTTCAATTACCTTTCCTTTATCTACCATTGCACCTCCATAGTTTGGACAACGTTGCACCTCACTCACACTAGGTGTTTCCTACAAGAGGAAAATAAGATAAACATATAAGTGAATAAATAATTTCATTAATGACAATTCAAATGAAAATCAAGTATATAGTAAAAAAATGTAAACGAGTGAGTGTGAAAATATATACCGCGTGCATGTAGAGGCCAAATGAAATGGCCATGAGGGTGTTATCGGTAACCTATAAAATATCTTCCCAAGACATCAACTATTTAATAGATCATGTAAATAAATATTAGTACTTGATATTATCTCTTATTAATATTCATTTAAAAACAAATGAAAGCTATGAAATTACAACTTAAATCTTACATGTGTAACTATTCCAACGTCCCCATCTATAGAACAAGAGGAATCTGTAGGGTGTGCTCCAATCCCCTACATTTGATCTCTTATATCATCCACATCATGGAGGTCAAAATTAGAAGTGTCGAAGGGATGCTTAGCGGGCTATACAAGAGGACCCAAGCATATATGGTGGCACATAGTGCAAGTATGTGGCACACAGATATGTGGACCTAAGGAGGATGATACAGAAACACTCAATCCATCACCAACATCATCAACATGTGGCTGATCTACTCTAGGAGTATGGGAAACCAAAAGACCACTCAAAGAGTGAATAGCCATAATAGTCTGTGTCATTGCATCCTTGATAATATCTGCATGCTGTACTAGAGGTGGCTGAGGAAGAGGAGGAGGGGGAGCATATGGGCCCTGGACTACTCTAACTACCCTTAGTCTATCCTGGGGCATACCTTCACTAATGTCCTGGAAGGGTTTAATGTAAAATTAATTGACTTGTTGCCCTAACACAAACTCAACATATAATTTTTTAATAAATTAAAATGGTACATCAATATTGTTGTCGGGTGGTTTATCAAAAACCATCCACCAATGATCCCAAAATTTATTTAAAATGTCCTTATTCATGCACCATTTTATATAAAGTTTTGGTTTATTAACATTCACTGGCAAACTAGTGCGGGGGTTAACAAATAAAGAGGATATTTGGGCTTTTGTTATTTTGAGATCTTTCACCTCTTTGTAAGACAATCCATCAAAGTAATATTCCCTCATGGTTTCTCACGATGAAAGAATGGAATTATGTTGGGTGGAGAGGGTTTCTGTATTTTTAATTATTTCTTTCAATGTGTTTTTCATCTTCTCGATAATCGGGGGATTATCTTATAAACATCACAAATTCCCCTCAATTGCTCCAGTTTTTAACCAATTAATTATTCAATTAATTGGCACGTAGGTCGTGGGGAGTTTGGCATTTGTGGGTTTTGATTCTTAGCCATAATACCTTATTGAAGTTGAAAACTAATTAATCTAATTGAAATTACACAATATATATATATTTTTTTGGAAAAACCCTAGTTTTTAATAAAAATCCATAAAAAACTAGTTAAAATTATGCAAAAATTGATTCAAACAAAAAAAACCAATAACTTACCTTATAAATTGAATATAAAATAAATCTGATATCAGATACACCCTTGTCGTCGTTGTCTAAGACACTGTGGTTTAGAATGGTTGTTGCCAAGGTTTAATATGGGCTATATTACTCGACACAAATCAAATATCCGATATCCAATTTTATTAGATATCCAATTTTATCAAATATCTGATTTGTATTTCTTTCTGTTGGACATTGCTATGGAGAAATGTACTGACACCCAACCCATAAACAAATTCAACTCAGGATTTTCGCATTTTTGGGTGAATGCAAAACACTAATTTTTTTATATTTCCACTTTTTGGCCCATCATGATTCTGCACATACCTAATTTTTTTTTTTAAAAAGACAAAAAACTTAGATAAAATGCAAGATTGGAAGGGGCATGTAGAGAAAGAAAAATAGAATTCATAAAATGCAAAATGGAAAAATGAACCACACCATTTGTGAAAAGTGGAATATTTGAAAATGTAAAGAAGTGGCATTAAATAAATAAAAGAAAAAAAAAGGCAGACTAGAAGGGGTTGTGAGAGAAATCTACTAGAGGGCAGTGAAGGAGAGAAGGGATTGGTGCAAGAGAGGAGCCAAGAAATCCAGCGTAGGCTTGGGAAGAAGCCAGTGGCTTTTAGGAGATAAAACAAACTTGCAAAGTAAACACAATTAATGAAGGAAGATTGAATCATTTATAGCAAAGAGTGAAGTGACAGGAGTGTGTGGAAGTGGATAGAGAGGAGTTCGTGAAGCATCTTCAATCCCATTTCAAGAATGAGAGTTAAAAGTTAAGGGTAATTCAATATATGCAAACCCAACCAAAAGGGATGGTATTGGGAGAGGAGGATAGTTTGGAAAGTTTGAAACATTGTATAATTTCTAGAATGTAATGTGGTCTGTGAACCATAAGTAATAAAACAAATTTATTCTATTAATTTTATTGTGATTAAAATTTGAATGTGAGTGAAGGATGTATATTGAAGTGAATTGTATTATCTCAGAATGTATTTAATGGACAAATGAAATTGTCTAAATAATTTGGGATGTCTGTGAAATTTGGTCATTGGTTTGGACTTGAGTTTTTTCCCCTACGTTGATTGGTATCAAAGCCGGTAGTCCTGAGAGTGGAGAGGATCCACCAGGACCTGTGGGTAGAGGAGAGTGAAAAAGTGGTAGAGAAGAAGATCGTGAGGGTTTTTATAGGTAAGAGGAGTCTTGAAAAATGAGAGCTTGAAACCACAAAGAAAAGTGTTTTGATAAATTGTAGGGTATGTGAGAATTGTTGTAGAAGATTAAAACAATGAATGAGATGAGTTTGAAGAAGAGGAGTAGATGGATCATGAGGAGACCAGTAATAATCCCATTTTGGGAAGAATATTGGGAGGAAGTGTAGAATCGAAAGCTTCATGAAGAGTTGAAAAAGATCAAGGAAAGAATGGATGCCTTCAAAAATTATTATTTTCCTACTGATATTTTGGTCATAGGAAAGAAAAAAGAGGGTACAACAGAAGCATGCCATGAAGAAGGCATGGTGGAAAAGAATAAAGAGGATTTTTTTTTTTAGCAACAACAGAAGGAGTTGAAGAAGTAAAAAAGGAAAGTGTAGACATTAGAGGAGGTCCTATTTTTGAAAAAGGGCTTGATTTAATGTTTGCAAAATGGATTGTGAAAATAGAGGCAATTTTCAGCTTGAAGGGGGCTGCATCAGAGGTAGAGGTTGTCAAAAGTATAGAAGATGTGGTTGTGGGTGCAACAATAGAGCATCAGGATGTTGTCATAAAAAGGGAAGGGGGAAGATGATTTGTTGGTTAGAGAAGATGAATCGTTAGAGAAGCTTGTAGTAGTTTGGGGTATGAGATGTGTGAGAAAAATGGTGGTGAGAAGATATATGGCACAACATGAAGTGAGAAGAGGTAAAATTTAATTTCTATGAAATTTGTGATTTAGAATTTGCAATGGATTCGTATGATGAGGTGAGTAATGGGGAGAAATATTGTGTAGTTGAAAGGAAGTTGCGTGAGTGGAAACAACTTCATACATTAATCTATATTAGGAGAGACTTACAAAAATTTCATTTAACACCTTTTATTGTTACAATAAGAGAATCACATACATAGAACAATGGAAGTAGATCAACAAGAAAACATAAAACAATGACACCAAATATACCATATGGAAAAACCTTTTGAGTAATAAACCCCACCCTTCAAAAGAACTATACTTATCTATTATATCAAATAGGAGTTACAACATATCACCAATTACAAAGCTTCTTCAACAAGTGCTTCAACATGAACGCTTGTTCTAGAGTAATATTGGTAGCACTTCATTACCTAGAAATAAAATATGCATTCTACAACTCAAGGCCTTCAATAAATAGAGTGATACAAGCTTCATGAAGTATCTAGAAAGTGAGGGGTGTCCAAATCGAAAAGGCACAACTTTCAATGCCTTAGACATGCATTTGGACACATGTTCAATATTACCTTACACCCCTTACACTTGTCAAATATGTATATAGTCTTCTTCCAAGCTTGGAAACATAGAATATGCTAAAACTAATTTATGAAAAATTCCTTACACATCTTACAACTATCATAGAATATATCATAGCTGATAACACTTACATTTGTAAGAGAATCTATCATAACTGGCTAAAAATAGTTGATTCTCTTACATCTTGTCATAACCCAAATCAGGTGCCAAATTTCATCCATGCATTTAAATATGCCTTATGACACGTCATAAAATTTATCATATGTTATAGATTCCAAATTAGGACACCTATGTCCACTTGGGATGATGATGTTTCATCTAGTCACCTCCAACGGGGATGCCACCCATCTGGTGGGTACCAATTTATGACATGAAACCATATACATTTAAATAATACAAATAAATAAATTAACTACATCAATTAAATCAATGTTAGGGCTCTAAGGTTGAGACACATTAATCCCAACATTTTCCCACTTTTCAAAGACCTACTGAGATTCATATGAAATCATCTGCCTAGGGACCCAAGGCCCATGGAATAAGAACACCATCTAAACTTCTTCGTGTTTACTGGTTTTGTCAGTGCATCTACAACATTCACCAAAGTTTCAACGTTTTATAGGTTCACCTTTCCATCTTCTACCATATCACAAACAAAATGATATTGAACATCGATGTGCTTTATTTTGGCATGGAAGGTAGTGTTCTTTATTAAAAAAATTACACTTTGACTATCACAACAAACAGTAATATGTCTTGCATCTAAACCAATATCAGGACACAATCTCTTCAGCCAAATGGATTCCTTACAAGCATGAGTGGCTGCCATATAATCTACCTCTATCGTGGACAATGCAACTACAACCTGCCGCTTACTCATCTAGTTGATAGCACCACCAAACATCATAAACATGTAACCATTGGTGGATCTTTTGTTGTCAATTTCACTTGCCCAATCCAAATCCACATATCCTCGAATGCTTATAGAATGTTGAGGTCTAGTAGGATAACCATGAAAACACAAGGAATAATTGGAAGTGCCTCATAGATATCTAAACACTCTCTTAACTGCATCCCAATGCACTCATCTAGGATTATCCATAAAATGGCTAAGGACTCCCACTACTTGGGAAATGTCTGGTCTTATACACACCATTGCATACATTAGACTTCCAACTACACTTGCATAGTACTCTAGTCATGTCCTCCATCTTGGTAGGAGATTTTGGATAATCATTCATAGAAAGCTTCATCCCTTGCATCATAGGAACAACTAACTGTCTGCAATATCCCATCTTGAATATCTCCAACATGAAGTTCACATACTTTCTCTAGCTTAACCAAATATTTCTATTAGTTCTCTCTCTCTTTGATTTCCATTCCCAAAATGTACCTAGCTAGACCTAGAACTTTCATCTCAAACTGTGCTAACAACTAAAATTTCAAATCTACAATCATACTTGTACCATTCCCAATAAACAACATATCATCTACCTATAGGAAAATAATGAAAATGTGACCATTATTAGTTTTAAAGTATATACAATGGTCATATTTATACCTCTAAAATCCCAATGACAACACATATGTATCAAAATTCTAATACCACATTCTAGCAGACTGTTTCAAACCATAAAGAGACTTCTTTAGTTTGCAAACCAAATTTTCTTTACCTTTTTCAATGAAGTGCTCTAGTTGTGCATGTAAATCTCTTCCTCCAAATTACCATGAAGGAATGCTTTCTTCACATCGATTTGTTCCACTTCTAAGTCATATGTTGCTGCAAGTGACAAAAGAAGCCAGATAGATGTTAGCTTTGCTACATGAGATAATATCTCCCCATAATCAATTCCCTCCACCTAGGAATACCCCTTACCGACTAACCATGCCTTATACTTCTCAATACTACCATCAAGAAAATAAATTTTATTGAAAACCTATTTACAACCAATATGTTTACATCCAACAAACAAAGGTACCAAATCCCAAGTCTTCTTTTTCTTTAATGAAGACATCTCTTCATCCATGGCTTGTATCTAGGAATCTGAATCATTCATACCCAATGCATCTCTAACCATCCTAGATTTATCATTATTAGTAATCAAGGAAAATATACAACTCAAATCCAATAATGAATATCTAAACATTTTTAGTTGCAACCTAACTCATGTAGACCTCCTCAAAGGCTAAGGTTGAGGTTCTCCTTCTTCATAAATTTCAGAGCTACTCGAGCTCTCCTCATCATCATGTCCAATAGGAGTATTAGGTTCTTCTTTCTTTGACGTAGGTGGAATCTGAACCACCTCCTTCTTCTATTTCTCCTCTTTCTTTAGTTGTAGCTCTATAGAGGAAGGTTTCATCTCTCTAAAGATCACACTTCTACTATAGATAACCTTTTGTGCTTCTAGATCCTAAAGCTTGTACCCTTTCACATTGATACCATAGCCGATAAAGATACACTTAACAACCTTGTTCTCCAACTTAGACCTCTTCTCAATCGAAACATGAGCGTAAGCTTCACAACTAAATACCCTGAGATGTCACATCAAAGGACTTTTACCAGACCATGCCTCCATGGCTGTATTTCCAGCAAGCATTGATGTAGGAGATCTATCGATCAAATAACATGTAGTGGCTACCACTTCAGCCAAAAATTTATGTCGAAGGCTAGCACCACTCAACATACTCCTAGACCTCTACATAAACATTTTGTTCATTCTCTTTGCAAATCCATTTTTTTGTGGAGTTTAGGGAGTTTTCTTATGTCTCTCAATCTCATGCTCTTTATAGAACCTTTCAAACTCTATTGAACCAAACTCACCACCATTATCAGTTCTCAAACATTTAATTTTTTTCTAGTATGATTTTCTACCAAGGCCTTAAACTCCTTAAATTGACTAAAGACTTCAACTTTACTTCTAGGAAAATAAAAAAAAACCTACTATAATCATCTTTAAAAGAAATCAAATATACAGATTCTGATAACGAAAGAAAGTTTACAAGACCAAAAACATGTGAATGTACATAGTCCAAAACCCCAAAAGAATTATGAGAACTAGAGTAAAAAGGAACACAGTGTTGTTTTCATACACAAAATGTTCGCAAAAGTTGAACTCGAGATTAAAATCATCAAGGCCTTCAAAAAGGCTCTTCTTTTTCATGGTTCTAAGACCCTTCTCACCAATGTGACCAAATCATTGGTGCCATAACATTGTATTCTCTATAGGAAGCTTCATTTCAATGGAATCATCACCCTTAGGTACCCAAAATGCACAACCATCAGATGTAGCTCCAACATGTTTCTTCTCTACACAATCTGATGGTGAGGATGAAGAATCCAAAGGTCTCTTCTTCAGTACATCAAAAGAACTATTGCAATGAAAAATTCATGCATCAAACTCGAACATAGTCCCAATAAGAACCCCATTAGATAGTTCACCATAGCTCCTCTTGTCATCTTACATCCTCCACTAGAGATAATAAATTTTACTTCCAAATCATTCAATTTACATACAAAAAGAAGGTTTCATGCCAAACATAGGATATGCAAGACACTATCAATCCTCTTCACTCTTCCATTAAGAAAATGTATTTTGACTCTTCCATGACCAACAATATTTAGATGAGAGTCATCAGCAAGGTACACCTCTCTGCCATCAAACTCCTCATACTTTGAGAACCAATCTCTGTGAGAAGTCATGTGAAAGGATGCACCTAAATCTATCAACCACACATCATCTAATGTATGGGTTACCAAGGCTGCAATAAATGCTTCTCCATTATCTGGGGAAGATTTGGCATATTCAAAATTAGAGAAAGACTTGTTTTTCTTCTTCTCCTTCTTCTTGCAATATTTACGAATGCAACCAACTTCACCATAATTCCAATATTTTCCTTGGAATTCTTGCAAAGATATTTTGATCTCCATTGGCACTTTGATTTAGATTTCTTATCTTTCTTTTCACTTCTCTCTTTTGGTGTTCCATGGACTACAAGGGCATCCTTGGCCATCTTAGAAGACTTCCTTCATATATCTTCAAATAATAATGAGGTAACAACCTCATCCATATTAAAGGTGGAAGTAGTGCTTCCAATAGCCATTACTAGGTGATCCCAAGATTTCGACAATGAACAAAAAAGGAGCATGCAATGGTCTTGTTCATCTATTTTGTCTTCAACGGAACCCAATTGTGCAACCAACATATTAAATATATTTAAATGATCTGCAACGGACTCTCCATCTTCCATTTTTTGAGAATACATTTTCTTTATTAGGAAAATCTTGTTTACCGGAGATTCAGCCTGATAGACACCACCAAGCTTCTTCCACAAAGAATCAATAGTTTTCTCTTCATGGAAATTTAGGAGGACAAAATCAACCAAATAGATTCTAATAAGACCCTTGGCTTTCCTATCCATGAGATCCCAATATTCTTGTTTCATGCGTGATAGTTTGTTTCCAAAATATCAACCCATAGGTCACAGTCTATGAGCATGTCTTCTATTTTGAGCTTTCACAACTCAAAATTACCACCATTAAATTTCTCCATCTCTTTCTTGCAACAAGGTCATGAAATACACTCTTCTACAAAACTCCCATTGAAACAAAGATTAGCTCAAAAACCCTTCTACCTAACAAAGGAACCAAGACTGGCTAGGCTCTAATACCAACTAAAAGGAAGTCAGGTGAGCAGAAATAAATTACTACACTAATCTAATCAAGAGAGAGTTACAAAAAATTCATTTAACACCTTTTACTATTATAATAAGAGAATCACATACATAGAATAATGGAAGTAGAACAACAAGAAACCATAAAATAGTGACACTAAATAGATCATGAGAAAGACCCTTTGAGGTAGAAAATATCACCCCCCAAAAGAATAGTACTTATCTATTATATCAAATAGGAGTTACAATGTATCACCAAGTGCAAATATTCTTCAACAAGTGCTTCAACATGAACACCTATTTTGGAATAATACTGGAAACACTTCATTACTTGTAAAAAACCTATGCATATTAAAACTCAATGCACTCAATAAATAGAGTGATACAAGTTTCATGAAGCATCTAGAAGGTGAGGGGCATCCAAATCCAAAAGACACAACTTTCAACACCTTAGGTCCATGCATTTGGACACATGTTCAATATTCTGTTACACCCCTTACACTTGTCAAACATGCATATAGTCTTCTTCCAAGCTTGGATGCCTAGAATATGAAAAAAATAGCTTATGATAGATGCCTTACACATCTTATAGTAGTCATAGAATTTTTCATAGCTGAAAACACGTGCAATTGTAAGAGAATCTATCATAACTCACTAAAAATAGTTGATTCTCTTACATCTTGTCATAACCCAACTTGGGCACAAAATTCCACCCATGCATTCAAAGATGCCTTATGATGCATCATAGAATCTTCCATATTTCATATATTCCATAGTGAGATGCCTATGTACACTTGGGATGATGATGTGTCATCCATTCACCTCCAATAGGGATCTACCACCCAAATGATGGGTCCCAATTTTTGACATGACACAATAGGAATTTAAATAATACAAATAAATACATTAATTACATCAATTAAATCAATGTTAGGACTCTAACGTTGAGACACCTTAATCCCAATAGTAGTCAAAAAGTGGAATATAGATACTGCATATCTATATGTGAAAGTTGTGATAGAATATGTAGGAAGTCTTTGGTGGAGGTGGTCAATTTTTGGTGGGTCAAAACCCATGAAAGAGGATAAGGATGAAGAGATTGTTTAGTGGAGGAGGTTAGATAATAGTGGGTTGGATCCCACAAAGTAAAAGAGGAGAGGAAAAATTATTTGGAGGAGGAGGTCGGTAAATGGTAGAAATGAATCCATGAGAGGAGAGAAGAGAAGTGAGAAAATTTGGAGGAGAAGGATGTGTGTTTTGACATGGTGTTGGAAAAATTAGAAGAAATATTGATCTTGATCACTTTGACAATGAAGTGGTTCTCTAAAATTTGATGGAAACCTGAAAGAGTAGTGCAACTACTCAAATCCACCATTGTGAGCCTATTCTCAAAATCTTTCTACCCAGTATGTCTAATGTAGGAGCATCCTGGGCAAGCATGCAATCCCGTGTCAACCAAAAATATTGTTGGTTTGATTTTATTCAAACCAAAAATAGCTTGGTTTTTTTAATTTTGTTTGGTTTTCCTCTCTTTAGACAATGCCTAAACCTCTTAAATTTTACACTTTAATGAGATATGGAAGTAGTTTAATTTTGTAAAGAAAATCTCCATCTTCATGGTCTAAAATCATTGAATGTTTTAGAAAGTGTGTCAACTAATTTGGAAAGGAATACCATTTGAATGCTATCAATTACAAGGAGAAGATGAGGCACCATGAAAGGAAGTTGAATGGAAATAAACACATTAAAATGCAATTTTTTAAAAGATAAATGTGAAGGTCTATGCATGAGCTAGGAAGGGGCATCATAAAATGCAATGATTGTAGATTATACACATAAAATATTTGTCAAAATATTTTGAAAACTTTAAAATATATCAGGCAAAAGATTTAAAGGCCATTCTGATTAAAACCAAATCAACTTGGCATTTAAATCAGCCAATTTGATATTCCTTTGGAAAATAACATTAAATCTTGAAAATGGAGGTTTTTATTTATTTCTTTTCATCTTCAATATGGATCGATGAAAATAGGGGAAGGATGCAATTTTTAAAAAGGACGACTTGGTGAAGGCAAAGAGACACTAGTCTAAGCTCTAGGCACAATAGTGTAGGTGGAGGCCAATAGGCTTAGAGAGTTTGGTCTGGCTTGATAAGGAGGTATCAAATAGGAAGGTGATGCTCAACTGTGGAGAGTGAAGACACAACAAAGGAAAGTGAATGTGTAAGAGTAAGTGTGGAGTGGACAAGGGAGAGGGAATCGGTCTTGAGTAAAGACAACACAGAGCACTGAATATAACAAAAGTGTGCAATAGTTGAAGAAAACACCATGCTCAACAAGAGGGGAGATAGTGTGCTAGAAAATGAATATAATTTTGAAAGGTGAAGAGAGTGCATAAAGGAGAAGGTGTGGATTGGTATACCTCTTGAAGACTGAAAATAGAGGTTACAAAGAGAGAAGGCATGTAAAGTGCCTTATTTGTAATTTTTTTGAAAACATTGTGTTGCAGAACTCATATGTTTTGTTTGATTTGAAATTAAATAAGACCAAGCTATTTTCTTGCAATTTGAATATTTTGGGAGCGAGAATTATATTGCCATGAAATTTTGAAAAAGGCAAGAGGAAATTTGAATTTTTTGGTTAGAATTAGGTCGAATTCGGAAGTTGTGGTTTCTTTGTGTCATTGTGGTATAAACAAAAAAGAACCAAAAATTTATTATTTAATTTTGCATTTGATTTTTACATGGAGAGGGTGATAGCGGAGAATGAATATATGTTGAAACAGATGTTCGAGCTGAAAATTTGCAATCCGAACCAATTTGCAATCAAAGCTATTTGATTTTTATTTGTTTTCTTCAAAAAAAAAATGTTAGTAGTATTTTTTAAGAATTTGTGTAAAAAAGGTTTTTTATATGCATTTTAGTTTGTAATTAAAAAATTGTTAACTTTTTAAATTTTCAACATTAACTAGGTTCTGCAATGGCTAAGAATATAAATCCTCCTCCAAAAGTAAACCCTCCCTATCCAAATCCTCCTCCACCACCAAATCCTCCCTTATGAAACCCTCCTTCTATCCATGACTTAATCCATGGCAATTTAATTGAATTGTGAAAAATTTGTAAGTTATGTGCTAGGCACCCTCACTTGTCTACAATGAAAACCACTTTAGAACCAATAATTTCTAATTTTGAAACTCTCACCAATCAAAATATTTCCTTTTAGAGTGGTGAGAGGCCAAGAGACAAAAATATGTTGATGGCTTATCATATGATCAGGTGAGGGAGCTTTACATTTCCAAAGCCCAATTAGCACAAATTTTTATCAATCCTAAAATTAGACAACCTATTGATGTGTGCAAGCCTAAATATTTGATTAAATAGTGCGCATATCAAGGTATCCTAGATATTTTTTGGGATCATTGGTGGATGGTTTTTGATAAACCACCCAACAACAATCTTGATGTCCCATAATACTTTCTTCAAAAAATATATGTTGAATTTTTCATGGGTAAGCATGCCAACTACCTTGATATGAAAAATTTCCAAGGTGTGGGTAGAGGAATGCATCAAGATAGACCCAAGGTAAACTGAGTAACCCAAGTTATTCCACCTCTGCCTAATTCTCCCCCACTTCCAATACCTTACCTAGAGATTCTTGCAAATGCATCACATCAAAGTATTGTTTTTCCTTACATAACCACCCCATCTTTTTCCTTGGTCAAAATGGGCCCCCCTTTTGAACTTCTTATCTTTGGTTGATTTTTCAAATAAAGTCTAGAGTCTTTTGCTTCCAGCACTTTATATTATTTTGGGTTTAGTCTATCAGAATTGAAGCCAAAACCAAAATCGGGTTCTAAAACTTCTTTCAAAACTCAATCTGATCCCCATCCTGACAATCTTTCTTTTACCCTTTTTTTTTTTCCTTTATCGGAGCCAGACCTGGAGTGGGCATTAAGTTGCTGTTTACTGAAAATTCCAAAATCAAAATCCATCTCGTCTCCACCCTTGCTTTTTGAACTTTTTCTTTTCGACTAGGTCCTTGTCTTAAGTTTTATTATGTCGGTCTTTTATTTTACTTTCTGTGTTTGGTTTCATTTGTGCTTTGTTGGCAGACCTGAAACCGGAATGAGAATGAAGTTGGGAAATTATTTAAGTTTTTGAATCAATTTCCATTCCGATTCCGCTCCCACCGTTTCTTGGTCGATTGACTTTTTGATTGAAGTCACATTTTTGTGAAGTGTTTATTCTCTTCCAATTCTGACCCCGCCTAACTGCACTTAATGCATTAATGACAGCTGCCATGCGTAGGTAGAAAATCTGATTTTTACCTTCATTAAGGATTAAACACATTATTATTATCATTGTTAAAGAATCAAAGAGCAAGGAAGAGCAGTTGCAGAGTTCATCTGGGTGAATCGATTGAAGGAGAAGGATATATTGCTTGTGATCAATTCAGAAGGTTAGCCAGGTTTTGCGTTTAACGTAGGGTTCCTGTTCTTATTGTTATTTATTTATTTTCTTTCATGTTTTTGGTTTGGGTTTGTTTGATTTAAATCTTTGAGAAAGTTTGCTGTTTTGGTTGGTTTGTGTATTTTTTTCTTTCTTTCTTTATTTGTTTTTCTTGATTTTGTTTTATGCTAGTGTTTCTAGTTTTATAACAAAAGTGGGTATAGTCACTTTCAAATTTTGTCGTGATCGTGTCATGCTACATTAGGTTTTAAATGCGTAGGTTTAATTAGAGTTTTCATAGTGAGGTAGATTATATATAGGTTTTTACAATGAGTTAGGGTCTGTAGGATCTGGTTTTCACTTAGGATTTCATTTTCCATTTGTTCAGATAAATTAGGAAGGGTTGAATCCGTGCCCTAGTTTTATATCACATTTTCTAGATTAGGGTTTCGTGTGTTTCTGTGATCAGATTTAAAATGATTAAATAGGATGCCCTAAAAATATAGTCATTCCCCACAGTCATATGAGCGTGGTCTTTTCAATATATATTTTAAGACTCATTTCATTTAAATATGACTTTAGTCTTTAATCATGGAGCCAAGTGTTAAATTGATAAAATTGTCAATGACATCATGGTCAACATCGAAAGCAGGATCGGGATTGATTTAGGAGTTTTGGATGTGTTTTTATGTTTAGTGTCAATTTCAAAATTCATCCCATCTCCGAATCTGCTTATAGTAAGAAGCTTTTACTTTATGTTTGCCTAGCAGAAGTGGGAGTGAAACCAAAACAAAAAATGAAAATAAAAAATATGAAGGAAACCGAATCAGTTTCCATTCCGGTTCCAGTTCCGATCACCATTTCATTTTCGACTCTGAGTCCGATTCTTGTTAGTAGAGTGACAGTAACAATTTTTTCTCTGAGCTCGACAGTATGTTAGAAGAAGATTATTTAAGATGTTTGCTGCCTGGTTTCACCTTCGATGTGTGTTGGGAAGGTATGATTTTAAAGATATATTTTTGAGATGTTTCGTTCAGGGATCTAACTAGAGATTTTGTAGCAGGAAGGCTAAAAGGATGTCAGGAACATCAGGAGAAGCTTCCCAAAGAAATCGGCCTATAGGAACATCAAAGGCAGTACCTAAACCAAAGAAGATCAAGCCAGAACAATTGCCTTATACCTTGAGGTATAATCATAGGAGTCCCATTGTGAAAGTGAGAAAAGTAGAATCAAATTGGTCAGACATCACTGATACCAATTTGGGTGAATATAATTTTGAGGAGCTATATGCATAAACCTTTATGGAATGGGAAGATGTATCAGGGAGAACACAAAGAATTATTGATTCTAGTTTGGCCCATATCACTGTATTTCCTTTATCAATTCAATGCCCGAAGTTAATCTTGACAGCAACCAGTGCCTACAATCCTGCTACCAGACAGTGCATGGATTCCCAAAACAATGTGATTATTGATGTAACTCCTCAAGCATTGAAAATTATATTCATTGTCCCAGATCCTAAGAACTTGGTGCAATTGGATGAGGCAAAGGCCTTGGAGAAATATAGTAAGTATAAAGAATCCAATAAATCTCATTTGAACAAAAAGTGGTTGAAGATAGACAAGAAATCTCTAACCAAGCTTGTAGACTAGCCAAAGAGGGCAGATTTATACAAAGAGGTATTAGATTTAATTTTGGGAAGAGAGATACATTTTGTTTCAAGGAGTGGATGTTTCCTTTCATCGAGACAATTTTACATGGCACTCATCAGTTTGATTGGTCGATGATTGTATCAAATTCTATTCATGATCAACTGACCAGCATCAGGGATACTAAGTGCTTCTTTATGTAGCAATAAGGTTGGGTATCTTCCTAGGTTTAAATAGAGTAGGGATAATGGGAATCTTGGGTGGAAAGAAGAAAGTGTGGGAGCATTATGACCAGCTGTCTCTACAGGTTGCTGAGACTCAATTTAGAATATTTAATGATGCATTCATATATGTAGTCATTAACCAACTCAATGGAGATGCAGGGTATAGGCTGAGTTAAGAGGCCATGGCATTTATTGTTGAATGGGGATGTTGGTACATTCAATACCCCAATTTTACATATTTCAAGTTAGCTGGTTTTGAAGGTCATCCACATTTGCTTCCAAGGTGTTGTAATACAGGATGGTGTTGATGGAGTTTGTATATCAAGCTCTTGGAGTTAATGCTTGGTTTGGAATAAAACATAAGACAGGATGTCACAAGTTCCCCATGAAGTTGGGTGAGTATGACTATCAGCATTTGGTAGGAGAAAAGGTGGTTTGCAGTGAGCTGATACAGTTGAAGTTAGGTATATATACAAGTTTTAGGTATTTTGACCCAAAGGGTAAGATGCATGCCTTGTTGCCTTCTGTGTTTGACAAGCATTTCAATTTGTTGGAAGATTTTTGGAGTGATCAACAAGATGAGTATGAATTGAGGAAAAAGAATTATGAGAGGTTATCTGTCTCACTCATGTCAGAACTTGGAGTTAAAAATGGCATTCCTGACACATTGGTAGATGATGGAGTTGTATTGGATCCATCTTATGAGTCTTTAAACATAGGAACTAAGTGTATGGATCCAATTGACTGGGACAGTGAATAAACTATTGAATAAAGTAGATAGGAAGAACAGTCTTGGATAGAAGTTTTCACTAGTTGATGTTAAGAACCAAAGCTCCTCAAGGACCAGCTCCTAAAAAGAGGAAAGGGTATAAGAGACTCAAAAGGAAGACACCTCCCAAGGATCCTTTGGAGTTCTTTCTCCCAGACATTGAAGAGATAGAACTTGAAGCAGCGGGTGATGAAGCAAAAACACAAGAAGTATATGTTCAAATAGGATCAGTTGTTTCAACACCTACATTAGGTGAATCTTCCACACAAATCCCACTTTCAAAGCAGCGGAGTGAAGAAGTTCAAAA